>BQNB010195361.1:0-11372 GCA_026074375.1 Tanacetum coccineum | reverse complement strand
CGAAAAAGTGTACAATCACCTTGGGATTACGATCTACATACGTCTCACGCATAGTAAAAAGCATCTACATGTGTTTTTACGAATTTGATGGCAATAACTTATTTAAAAAGGGTATTTTATTTGTCGTGACAAATATGTACGAAGAAGCATGCATACATCTTAATAAAAACTTTACTCAATTAAGTTATTTATTATGGCATCACATGTTTTCTATACATCTGATGTATAAATAGTGTTATCTTTTTAAAATTTGACGATTCAACGTGTTTCCAAATATAAAGAATTATGTTTAATCGCGGGAAAAGATTAAAAAATGGTGAAAATGTATACAAAGAAGCATGCAAAACAACTTTGTAGCACTAATTTTTTTAAAAAAAAAAACTTTAATGATGACGCTGTAGTGACATGCCATGGTTCACGGTAACTCCAATCGAACACACAAAGAAGCGGAGAATTAGGTCAGCGCGAAGCGTATTAAAAACCTGAAATCTTTAGGAAAATCCTCCTTAAACTTCTCTTATAGTTTGTTCTAGTGGATGAGTTGTACTTCTCATGAGTCCATAGCGTCCAGTTTTAACCATTCAAAATAAAACTTTAATTTGAAAAACACATTATGAACTATAAATAGTCCATAATAAATCTGATTTCATAATAATTAGTCATGTTTATATTTATTTTCGAAAAACCCTTTTTATTTTCTCACAAGTCCAATACTTAAAATAAAAAACAATATAAACATAAAACTAACTCACATAACAATTATTTATATAACAACACTTAACAATTAAGTCATGCAAATATTCATAATGATCCTAATTATCTAATAATTAAAACATGTATGTATCCATATAAGGCTCCTTCATCCTATAAACTCCGGCCACATTCATCGATGTAATTAATTGCGTAAGCCTTGTACAAATACATACCACATAGCACATAAATTAACTTTTAGGCCCTATTAAGACATTGCCAAGGTCTTCTCTAGCTTTTAAAATCGTGGATCGAAACCACATATATTTAATATCTATGTTTTAATTCTTGATCATCGTATTTGCATAAAAATTCATTAACAATTAACAAGATTAATATCACATATTACTCCATGATAAATTTGCATTGATTTATCATGGACACCCCATTAACAATTAATAAAGAGTATAAAACTGATCAATTAACAATTAAACCCATCAAGTTTATCATATAAAGATTACATACAAACTAGAATTCGACTAATTAATTTTAAATCAATAACGCGATTGTAACTTATATATAAAGATTGAATCTTTATGCATAAAAACGCCCAAAGGGCTTAAAAATTAATCAAGAACCCTAGTTTTTGTCAAATTTTAATTACTTGTAACTACAAATTCTACACGATGGCTCGTGATGCCACTATGGATTTAAATCTAATTAACCCATTAAAACACGAGTACGCAGTGGAAAGTAAACACGTAAAGAATTCAAATTAACAAATTAGAGATGTTACCTTTTAGCAGTAAATGTTACAACCTTCTTGAGATATAGCGTATGTATAACACCATGCGTAACCACTAGGATCAAAGTAAAATCCCCTAAATTCAACCCACACAATACATTCTTTAGCAAACAATTAAGTATGCTATAGAAATGGTAGTGATAAGCAAATAAAACACCCACGTTCTCGAGAAATCAACGATTTGGCGAACCCTTGTGGTTTTTCCCCTTGGATCGAACCAACACAAGAACCAAAAACCCCTTTTGAGTTTTGGTTGATCGAATAAACAAAAGAGATGGAGAGAGATTTAGGGATTATATTTTTCAAGGTCTCTCAACAATGAATCCCTTAACCTCTATTTATAGGCTAAATTCCTTGTGCTTGTAAGGAAAACCCTCTCACCTCCTTAATAGGGGTTTATGACCAATTAAAAGGAAAACTGTTACTTTCTTTTTCCTTAAATGCCATATTAATAACTCATTAAATATTTACATTAACTATTTAACATAAGTTATGCTTATCACATAAATATATTACATTTAATATATTCTTTAATTGTTTTACGTATTAACGCGTGCGTCCCCGTAGGTTCGAATAAATAATCCGTACATATATTAATTTATACTTGGACATATTCCAACACCTTTCAGGAGGAAGATCAGATAGGACATAAAAGCTTCCATTCCAAGATTCATGGCCTCAATCCATTTAGGATTTTGAGAACCCTCATGAAATATCTTAGGCTTTGTAAACTTATTTAGAGTAGTGGAAAAGCAGTGATTAACACTAGATAGATTAGCATAACAAACATATTTTTCAAGCCAATATCTAACACTGCTATTAACAACAAAATCATTAAACTTAGTAGGTATAATTTTTTGCCTTGTAGACCTCCTCAGCATTCGTGATGTTTCCAATGTGTTAGAAAGACCCTCACCATTTTGATTATTTTCAACATTGCCCTCAGAGGTGACATTATCCTCTATTTGGGTTGCAACACCAGCAACTTCATCCTCAACTATAATATTACAGTCATCAGAATCACCCTAATGTTACCATCCACATTAGAAGTGTCCCATATTCATCATAGGGTCTTATAGGACTTTGGACATCAAAAAAGTTTAAGTTGTGTTCCTCATACTCATTTAAACCATTTACACTTTTGTTACTCTTATCCAGACTATGACAAAAATCACTTGAAGACTTCATTTTGAAAGGAAAAACATTTTCATAAAACTTCACAACTCTTGAAAAAAACACATTTTTACTGTCCAAGCTATAAAATTTATAAGCCTTTTTGTACTAGAGAAACCAATTAAAACACATTTTTCAAACCTCACAAAAAACCAAACTTACATTTCTATTCTAATAGTGAGTAACAAACAGACATCCAAAGACCTTAACAGAGAGAGACACTGGTCTTTACCATATACTAAAAAATAAGGAGAAATACCAGACAAGACTAAGGAGAGATAAACAGTAGTTAAAATACACTCAGGCCACATAGATAGAGGAATCCCCCTTGAAAGATAAGACTCCTGGAAACATTTAACATGTGTCTATGTTTCCTCTCAGCAATCCCATTTTGCTGAGGAGTATAGGCACAAGAGGTTTGATGAATAATTCCTAGTTCATTAAACAGATGAGACAACTGATTGTTCACAAATTCAGTTCCATTATCAAACCTTATAGTTTTAACTTTCTTTCCAAATTGAGTAAAAATAATGTTAATACAAATAATGCCTAAAAACGTTATTTGTTTTTTCGACTCCTCTACGTTTTGAAGATGACAAAATGTAAAAACGTCTACGATAAAAATAAACGTTTACGTGTTATTAATCGTAAATTTCCATTTCGACATAAATCATTTAAGGTATGGATAAACAAATTATTAAACATGATTAGTGATCAAGAAAATTGTTTTTCTTCTTAACCATTACATTTCTACAAAACTATTTTTACAAAACTAAAAATATACAAAACAGTTTTATTAATAAAAATAATGTTTTTATTTAAATATAAAAGTTTGAATTCAGTTTTCCCCCAAAAACAGAAAACATCATACCAGTTTCAACCTTCCCCACAAAAAGACAAAAAAAGGGAGCGTCAGTCTAGTGGCGGCCCCCTAAGTGGTTAGACGGCCCCCAGATATATCTAGGACCACCGGGACAGCCACCAGGAGACGTTAGATCTCTCTGTCTATAAATTCTGCACTCCTTCCTGCATAAAAATATTCCTCTTGCACGAATTTTTTCAGTTCTCTTTCTCTCTCTAAAACCTTCTTTCTCTCACTAAATCTCTTGATCACTAACATAGTTTAATCTTGTTTTAAGTGATCCAATCTCTTCTTCTTCATTCTTCATTCTTCTATCAAGTGCAAGAGAAGAACATTTGTATTCGCCAAGAAATGAAGTGTTATAGATTAGTGATTTCTCCTCTCTTCTTCTAAGATCCAAATCTCTATTTTGATTATCTTGTGTGATTGTGTAAATTAGATAGTGTAGATCTTGTGATTGGGTAGTGTTTGTGAAGTGGTAGATTAGTTATAGCTAAGATTAGGACTCGACATTTAGCTTAGTGTCAGAAAATAATGTAGGCGACATGTAAACGGTTTTCTCTGCCTAAAAGGAGCTTGTTGACCTAGTGAAATCTCAAGTCAGATACTCGAGGAGTGGAGTAGGGCGAAGAGGAGCTTCGTAGCCGAACCACTATAAATCTTGGTATCTTGGTTTGATCGTTCTTTACCTTATCACTTTATATTGTTTATGTTTCTCATTTATTGTTTGTATAGTTATTACAAGTAGATAGTTATCAACGGTGATTTCAGCCTGATCAAAAGATATGTAAAATAGATTCAAAACATATGTAAAATCAAAAGATCTTGATCTTTGGCATGCTATTACCAATGGTGATTTTCAACCCATTGAACAAAATCCGAAAACCAAATTAGATGAGGTTATCCCTTTTGAAAAACAAAGTGATGATCTTCATAAAAGACTTGTGAAAAATAACGAAGCTAAAATGGTTATTTACAACGCTTTACCTAGAAAAGAATATAAAAGAATTCTCATGTGTAATACGGCAGAAGAAATTTGGAAAACTTTGTTAATCACCCATCAAGGTAATAGTCAAGTCAAAGATAACAAGATTGACCTTTTGGTACAACAATATGAACAATTCGTTATTTCTAAAGGCGAATCTATAGATAGTGCTTTTACTAGATTTAATACTATTATTACTAGTCTAAAAGCTCTTGATGAAGGTTACTCTAGCAAGAACTATGTTAGGAAGTTTCTTAGGGCTCTACATCCTATATGGAGAACGAAGGTCACGACAATTGAAGAGTCAAAAGACTCAACATCACTATCCCTTGATGAACTCATTAGAAATCTAAAAGTCCATGAGATGATCATCAAGAAAGATTCTGAAATAGTCAAAGCTAATGGAGAAAGAAAATATCTTACTTTAAAGGCTAAGAAGGAATCTAGTGATGAGGAATGTTCGACTTCGAGAAGTGAAGATGAAGAGTACGCCATGGCGGTTAGAGAGTTCAAGAAATTCTTTAAAAGAAGAGGTAGGTTTGTGAGACAACCTAGGAACGACAAAAACACCTTTCAAAGAAGCCGAGATGACAAGAACGGCAAAAGTAAAAGGAAGCGTTTTAGATGTGAAGACCCAAATCATCTTATTGGAGAATGTCCAAAACCACCGAAGGACAAGAACCAAAGAGCATTCATCGGAGGTTCTTGGAGTGATAGCGGTGAAGAAGATGATGAAAAGGCTAAAGACGAAACGTGTCTTGTGGCTCAAGCATCAAATGAGGTATGTTCCAATTCCTCTTACTTTAGCGATGAAAATTCATCAATAGATGACTAAACTTTAGATAATGAATATGGTAAACTATGCAAGATGAGTTTAAAAATAATCACAAAGAATAAACAACTAAAAGCTGTTAGAAATAGTTTAGAAAATGAGCTTAGTGAACTAAAATTAAAATTGTCTACACTCGAGAAAAACAAGGGAGTTGATCTCGAATGTACAAATTATCAATCACTTAAAATCGACAACGAAAAACTTAAGAAGGAAGCTTTTAAGCTTTTAAGCTGACTCAATTTGAAAAGAGTACACATTGCTTAAATGAAATGTTAAGCAATCAAAAACACTCCAGAGATAAATTAGGTTTGGGATTGAACTCACTTAAAGCGTCAACTAGTGGGACTAAGAAAATAAAATTTGTGAAATCTCAAGAAAACACGCCTTCTGGTGGCGGTCCCCCAAATATTGAGGGTGATGTGTCATTGTGTAGGTGTTATTTTATGTATCAAGTTTTACTATTTATTTTATGCCGACTATACCTAAAAACAACACTTTAACGGGCAGTGTACCCGGTCGGTGGTAGTTTTATGGTAAGTAGGGTGTCGATCACTAAGAGCAAGAGCACTAATATCTAATCTATCAGTATTTTAGTTATCTAAATTAAACCTAAAACTAATGCAAAAAGGGGGTTTCAGCCTGAGAGACTGGATAGTTTTGGGTATCTAACCTAAAGTTTTGATGACAATTAACACACACAAGGCGATAGACAAAAGATAAAGATGCGGTGAAGCCTAATGTAAGGGAAACGTATTAACCAATATTATTTCCAATTAAAACGCAGGTTTGTTTATTTAGTGCAATGATTACTTATCTCGAGGTGGCATATCATTCTAAGAACTTAGGCGTTACTATCGTCTTAAGACCTAAAACGAAGAAATTCTGATCATTATTAAACGCATCTGCATAAAGCATCCTTTTTATTGATTATAATCTATCTTAGAGATTAAAGCAATGGTGATCTTGTTAAACCCTAGCTCATAGAGACTTTACTAACTTACTACTTATGGTAATTTATATAAGTGGTAGTTCACTATCCAAACTAAGCCAAGGGAATCAGAACGTTATTTGTTAGAATCATTCTAGGTCACCTGCTAGTCTAACTTGTTCACTAAACCAAAGGCACTATCCGATATCTAGTTAAGCTACAAGCGATATCCTTAGACATGGATTTAGCAGGACTTTATTTGTGATCTTAATTCCACCTATATAAATTACTATGCGATAACTATTCGATATCTAGTTAAGCTACATGCATTATCCTTAGATACGGATTGAACGCATATTAAAGCACATAAATGAGTATCATATGATAAACATAATTAATAACCAACGATAAATTAAGCAATCGAGATAAACAAACCAAACATTGAAATCTTCATAAATATGGCTAATACCTAAAGGTATTAGCCAATAACCATTATGATGAATACAAACATAATAATCAAATCAAATAAGATAAACTAACCAAGTTAAGCGAATGATAATAAAGATCGAACGATTATCAAGAATATATGAATTATAAGGGTTTCCCTATGGATTGAAGCATGTTGCTACACCTTTTTGGCTTCTTTTGTCTTCTAAAAATCAACCTTTGTGGTTAAAAGCATTGAGAATATGATTTAGTACACTTAAAACTCGTTTTTGAGTTTTCTATTTATAAGGTCTAGAATATGGTCGATACGGCGTATCTAAAGTCTCGGATACGGCGTATCGGGGTTTTTTAGAGTAGGGACCACGTTTGATATCTTTCAGAATATTTTATTTCTATATAGCTTGAATACGGCGTATTGCTTTCTTCTGGATACGGCGTATTAATCTTGTTTCCTTCGTGGTCTTTGGTGAGTGCAGGCACAGATACGCTGTATCTTCCTTGATGGATACGGCGTATTGGTTGTCAGAACAATAATCTTCATAGTATCTTTATTTAAGCTCCAGAATGCGTGCCTTTTAGTTAATCTTCACCAAGTACTCCATAATTACTGCAATTCTTAAATATAAACGATTAAGTAACAATTCTTTGCAATAATTATACAAAATGGGTTAATTATATGGGATAAATGATGCTATAAAATAGACGTTATTTGATGTCATCATCATAGGGCGGCCCCCATAAAGCACAGACGGCCCCCAAATCAATTAAGAGACCGCATGTCTGTTCACCAAAATCTGAAAAATCCATTTTAGGTCCTAGACCAAAACATATAATGGTAAACAATGTTAAAATTCCCGTTGTTAATGATGTTGAGGTTAAACGTTTTTATAAACCATCGTGAAAACTCAGAGTTGGATTTTCCAAACTAAACTTTAGGTCAAAAACTCCACCACCTAGGAGAGTCAATAATTCTTATCCTCGTTCAAAAAAACTGCAACCAAAAAGAAATGTTGGTCGACAAAACCAACCTCATAGTTTTCCTGTAACCTGGAATAACTTCCAACCTTAAAGTTACATGCCATGGGAAATCTGTCCTCCATTTCCACATCCCAATCAAATGCAAGGGATGTTTAGAACTAACAACTTTGGACCCATGAGATATTGGGGACCAAACGTTTGAGTTGTTGTCTTATATAAATAGATATGCCTTATAGTCGACTTGGAACCCGATGAGTGGATAAAAGATACTGGATGCTCTAAACACATGACGGGCAACCAAAATCTCTTCTCAACATATAATTCATACAATGGAGGTAACGTCATCTTTGGTAGTAATCTTCGCGGTAACATTATTAGCAAAGGTACGATCTCTAATGACTCTCTCAATATAGATAATGTAGAACATGTAGATAACTTAAGATTTAACGTGCTAAGTATAGGTCCAATATGTGATAATAAATGTAGAGTACCTTTCTTTGAATATGATAGTGAAATTACTAAGGACGGTAAGGTTATAGGTAGAGGTATTCGGAAGAAAGGCTTATACGTGATGAAATTAGGAAATAAGCCGAAAGATAAAATTTGTCTTGCAACGATTATTGAAAACTCCACTTTATGGCATAGGAGATTAGGTCACGCTAATATGCGTCTCATTTAATCGTTAGCCTCTAAGGAACTAGTTATAAATTTACCTAAGCTTAAGTTTGATCAACATTTTTGTGATGCTGGTAAAATTAGAAAACAAGCTCACGCTAGTTACAAAGCTAAGAATTTAGTCTCAACGACTAGATGCTTAGAACTGCTCCACATGGATCTCTTCAGTTCATCCGTCGTACGAAGTTACGGAGGAAACCTTTACACCTTGGTAATAGTAGACGACTATTCTAGGTATACTTGGACAATATTTCTTAAGAATAAACTTGAGGCTTTTGAGCAATTTGAAATCTTTAGTAAGAAAATAAAAAATCAACTAGGATGCTCAATAGTGTCAATAAGGATGGAACATGATAGGGAATTTGATAATGAAGTGCAATTTGGAGATTTTTGTAATGCAACAGTATTACACATAACTTCTCGTGACTCTATGCACTCCACAATCAAATGGCGTGGTTAAAAGGAAAAATAGGACACTACAAGAAATGAGTAGAACCAAGATGAAATGAACAATTGTTACCGAATTACAAAAGTTTGTGTAACGCCATAGATACTTCAACATATATCCTCAACCGAATCCTAATTAAAGTTTTATATTAGGGAAAAACACCTATAAAATCTTGAAGGTATGAAGACCTACTCTGATTATTTTTATAGTGTATGGAAGTAAGTGCACATTTAAAACACAAAAACACCATTACTAAGTTTGACCCAAAGTCTTACAAATGTTCTTTTTAGCTTACCTCCCAAATAATTAAAGCCTACATCATCCTAAACAAACACACCATAAAAATCAAAGAATCACTCAATTTACATCTGAAACTCCTCCATCCTCTAAGACATCACCTTTGGTGGATGATGACTTAGATGAAGAAGAAGCAATTAAGGTTACCAAAAAGAAAAACCTAGAAAATGACATTGAAGATGAAACTTTAGAAATTGAGGATGATCAATATTAAATCTAGGAACCATCCATTAAAAAATTTCATAGGAAACCTTAACCAAAGAACCCTTAGGTCTCAAGCCCAAAACCAAAGTAACTTCTTTTGTTTTATATCTACTATAGAACCTAAGAATATGAATGAAGCCTTAAAGGATGAGAGTTTGATAGTTGCAATGCAAGAAGAATTAAATCAATTCATTGCAAATGATGTTTGGGAGTTAGTACATTCACCTAAGAATGTGACCATCATAGGAACCAATAGGGTTTATCTGAAATAAACTAGACAAGAACAGTGTTTTTTCTTGAAATAAGGCATGTTACTAGCACAAGGATAAATCAACAAAAGGGCAATCAATTATGATGAAACATATGCCTCACACAGCAAGGATTAGAGTCTATTAGGATCTTATTAGCTTATGCTTGTGATTTTGATTTCAAGTTATTCCAAATGGACATAAAAAGTGCATTCCTGAACGGTTTTATCAATGAGGAGGTATACGTGGCACAACCTCTGGGATTCATTGATTTCGAAAAACCGGATCATGTTTATAAACTCAAGAAAGCTTTATATGGTCTTAAATAAGCACCCATAGCTTGGTATGATAGATTAAAAGCTTTTCTTATTAAACATGAGTACAAAGTTGGAATGATAGATAACACACTTTTTACTAAGAAGAAAAGTTCAAATCTCATCAAAGTTCAAATCTCATCATTGTTCAAATATATGTCGACGACATTATATTCGGTTCGACTTATCAAGACATGTGTGATGAATTTGCCAAAATCATGCATGACGAGTTCAAGAAGAAGACAATGATGGTGAACATAACTTCTTCCTTGGATTACAAATAAAACAAATAGAAGATTATATCTTCTTTAATCAATCTAAATATATTAAAGAAATGCTTAAGAAATTTAGCTTAGAAGATTCTAAACCAATAAAAACCCCATGTCCTCGGATACTAAACTCACGAAAGTCGAAGAGTGTGAGCCGGTAGATAGTACCAAGTATCAAGGCATGATAGGTAGTTTACTCTACCTAACGGCAAGTAGGCTCGATATCATGTTTAGTGTCTGCCTTTGTGCAGGCTATCTAAGAGGACTCCAAAACCTCTTCTTGAAGTGGTTAAGTGTATCTTCCGATTCATTAAAGGCACTACACACTTAGGATTATGGTATCCTAAGGGGACCAACATAGAAACCTTGGTATATGCCAACTCTGATCATGCGGGAGATTATGTGGACCGAAAGAGTACTAGCGGTATTTGTACGTTCTTGGGATGTTGTTTGACATCTTGGTTCTTAAAGAAACAAACCGCTCTTGCTATATCAACTACCGAAGCTGAATACGTAAGCACCGAAAAGGCATGTCAACAATCACTATGGATGAAACAAGCTCTTATCGACTACGACGTTCAACTCGACGACGTCCTGATCATGTGCGACAACAAAGGCGCGATTGACCTTAGAAAAAAACCGGTGCAACACTCTCGAACCAAACACATCAAAATTCGTCACCACTTTCTTCATGATAATGTCCAGAAAGGACATATCTCTATCAAAAAAGTGTCGTCTGTTGACAATATCGCCGACATCCTTACTAAACCCCTTAAACGTGAATCATTTAACTATCTACGTCTTGGTTTAGGAATGATGGAGCACATTCCATAAATCCTGTCAAATATTTTTAATTCCTGAAATGCCAATTAATTAGTCACTCTTCCTAGTAAAATCCTGTCAAAATTTAAAAGTCCAAAAATCTGTAATACGGGCGGCCCTTATATCTCAGGCGGCCCCAAACCATTTTTAGG
The DNA here is from genome assembly GCA_026074375.1 of Tanacetum coccineum. Classification (NCBI taxonomy): domain Eukaryota; kingdom Viridiplantae; phylum Streptophyta; class Magnoliopsida; order Asterales; family Asteraceae; genus Tanacetum; species Tanacetum coccineum. Next base: position 243 of record BQNB010195361.1, on the reverse strand, counting down.
CGGCCCCCTGATCGATATGGGACCGCCACTAGCAGACACCCATTATCTGCACATTGTCAAAAAAAATTGAAAACTCAAAACCAAACACCCCCTCTTCCTGTTGGTGCGACGAACACGAAACCAAAACCACCAAAACTCAAAATCAACCACTAAACACTAATTGAAGATCAAATCAACACTAATAATCATTCCAAACATCATAAAGATCATCAATTGTAAGTTATTTCATTAATTTTCTTTCTC
>BQNB010195359.1:1339-11373 GCA_026074375.1 Tanacetum coccineum | reverse complement strand
TGATTCAGAGTCTAGAGCAATTGGATTCCTAGAAGGCACTTCATTAGTAGTGGTAATCCTAGTTAAAGGGCACGCATTTCCTACAATAGTGAAGGTCCGACCAGTAGGTGTCCAAGTATATCCTATCTGAGTGAACACCTTTCCTGTTGGTTTCCAACTAACGTTCTTAGATGTATGCTTCTTAGATTTAGACGTCTTAGATTTAGCACGAAATTTCACATCATTCATCGAATCAGAAACACACAATTTATCAGAAGGCATGCAATCATCACGTTTAATACAGACAAGATCAGAATCATTTTGTTTCTTGATATCCTGCACAACCGCAGTTCCAATAACATTAACAGTACCATTCTTTTTATTCAAACTAGTTTTAACATTCCTAGGGTGAGCTTCTACTTTATTCTTCGAGTTACTACTTGGTGTTTGCAGAATCCTATCATTCTTGGTATTGCCTGAAGGCTGTGATCCGCAAGCACTAGTAGAAAGTCTTACTCCTGTAGAAGGCAACACACGCTTGTTAGAAACTGTGTATGACGTTGAGGCTGGTTTGGTGTTTTCTTTGGATGTGAGTGATTCGGCAAACCTAACTTGCTTATCCTTTCTCCTCTGTGTGACCCCAATTAATTAAGGACCACAACTGTTGATGCTAGGGCATGATCTACTTATGTGTGAAAGCAAATCCTGAATAACTTTTATGTACCTAAAGGCAGACTCTAAAAGTGGTTCTTGAGGATAAATTGCTTTTACATGTTCGACTATATCCCTAAGAACCAAAGCTTCTTCCTGAGTATGCTTAATATATGAAGAGTGATTTGTCCTTTTATTCAACAGTTTGGGTGTTATTGGTTCCATGTTATCCTTATCCATGTTTGGGTCAACAGAGTGGGTCACAGTCTCCTTGTTATCTAACGCTTTTCCTTTAAGTTTCCTTAACTCGTTTTTAAGGGCTGCTATGACCAAACCTTGTTCCTGAAGTTTTGCATTTAAATCAGAAATCTCCGCAGACTTTATATTGACTTGTTTGATTAACGCATCACATTGTTCTTTTGATTGAACACGTTTTGGCTTAATCGAGTCATAAAGTTGCTTATAAGTCTGTTTCAAATGCTCATTCTCAGTAACAAGTTTTGTCACTCTATGTTCCAATTCAATGTTAAGTGTCTCTATTTCATCCATGTCCAGTTTGACTGAACTATCCTCCCCATTTCTTTTTAATGACTTGATGTGCTCTTTCAACTTAACTATGACAGTGTCTTTCGCTTGAGACTGAGCTTTCAATTCACTTAATTCGAACAACTGAGAAAAACTCGGAGCATTTTGATTTAAAACACTGTTTTCTTGTTGAAAAATTTCATGATTAAGTTGTGAATCGGCTTCCAAAGTGATGCAATGTTTTTCAAGAGTTGTAAAACACTTGCAAAGTTTATCATAAGTTTCTTTATCAACAAAATCCTTTTTCTTGACAAGCTCAGTCTCGAGTTCGAGACACTTTTGACATTCAGTCACAGTTTCACCACTTGCATTCACAGACAAATTCACAACAGTCTTTACAATATCCTTATCAATAGCTTGTGCCAAGAGTCGTTCGTTTTCACTCAAAACTTGATTCATTTTAACTTCGAAAGTTCTGGACTCCAAGCGATGTTGTTCGACAGCCTGTTCCATTTGATAAAAGACTTTTTGGACATCGGCAAGTTCTTCAACCAAGTATTGGTTGAAGTTATTGAAGATATCTTTTAATTCTTTTATAAACGGAATGATTTCATCTCGAAAACAAGCCTTTGTATGTTCAAACCCCCACGTGCCCTCAGTGATAGCTGTGGCAGTGGTTCTTTCTTTAACAACCTGATCAAAGCCAGTAAGATGGCGTTTAAGCTTTTTCAAGCTAGTATTCACCATACTTACTGTAGGAAGTTCTTTTGGAACCTCTACTATGACAGTTGTGGAAGAATGAGATGGGTCTAAAGCTGGGACCGAAGTCGCTTTCCAATAGGCATGTTCACTATATAAATCAGTTTGTCGAACAAATCGTTTGTAGTAATCATTATGAAGAATATCATAATTAATGGGTTTTGTGTTCACTTTATGTTTCTCAAACAATGGATCTTGTTCTTTCAAAAGCATTTTTGAACGACTCTCTTTTCCACTTAGCTCTAATTGTTTCAATCATAAACAGGAACCACAAATATATCCAATTTTAAGAATGGTTATTCCCTTCATACAGCTTTGGCTTTGGACCCCGAGCTTCTTCAGACAGAAAGGTTTTTTTGAAAACCGATATCTTGTTTCGAGGAATGATCATAACATATTTTGGATTTAGTCATCATATGAACAGTTTGCGCAGATGTGACCTCTTTTAAAATGAAGTTGTCAAGTTGCTTAATTTTCTTTTCTAAATCAATTTTCCTCTTTCAATATTTCTGTTTTTCCTTCTAATTTCAACTCATTTTGAGTTCAGAACTGTTTTCATTAAAACAATCCTTTTTCTTGCACTTGTTCAGAAAAGATTTTGCTTAAGACGTACAATCTCGTCGAAACAGTTCGATTTGATCCTGAAAACTGCTTGTCAACATTTTGTTCTCTTTCAAATCTTTAATCTCTTCTTTATATCTGTCAAGCTGCGTAGTCCAAATGCTTTAATTAACAGTGTTTCAATGCGTCAACTTGGGTAGTTATTTTGGTCAAACATAGAACAATATCAGAACATCCTTGTTTGAGGCAAAGAGTTAGAATTCCTGAACATTTCCTGTTGTGTTTCACTCAGATACTGAGTATAAGGAATGTATTTACTATAACGTGATTATGTTATGTATTTGACTGACTCACATCATTAAGACTTTTCAGAAGACGTCATTATCTGCTCACTTTGATTGAATAAGTCATAGTTCAGATTATCTTGATTGTGTACCTCAGTGAGTGCATTCTGCGCCATTCCCTTGAGCGATTGGGCCATGAGAGCAAGCTTAGCTGAATTGAGTTCATCACAATCAGAGTCATAAGCATCCAGATCATCGGCTTGTATAAGCAGCATTGTGGGTAATGACTGTCGGAGAGTTTTGAACTTCAGGAAGTCCTGGGTCTGCCAAAAATGCTATTTCTTCCTTTGTTAAAGCTTGACCACTGGCTTGAGCTTGAACCAAACAACACTTTATCGTTGACCATGATTCATCCCTTTTCCCTCTGGGCTTATGCATCTGCATGTCATAAGACCCTCCCGTTGCAATTGTAACAAATAACAGTCCGTTGTTCCCCCGTGTTTGCTGACCAACTTGCACCAGGTGTAGTATTTTCTTGTTGTTTTCATCTTGCCATAAGAATTGTCTCCCCTGAACAGGTTTGCACAGTCACTTTTCCATCAAAGATGGTAGCTTTGTTGACAAGGGGTATACGAATCCTTACTGATTGTTCGTATAGAAACCGGGATTTGACAACAGCATTTAAGAATGACATCATGTGTTAATTGCGTCAATTGATCATCCCCCTTTTGGAACACTGGAACAACTAGACTGGGTTCATTGGTTGGGAGACTCAGGTTGTTGCAGCTGGATAGGTTGAGGGAGCATATTCCAATTATGGGATTTGATGGTTGTTGAAAAATAAACGTTGTGGTGAACGGTAGAATAGATACTCATATTGTTGGATTAAGAAATATTAAAGAGGTGTTGATTGATAGGTTGAGAATTGATGATGTTGATAAGGTTAACAAACTGTGAAGACTGATATGTGAAACATGAATTGTTGAGATAGATGACTGTTGGTAGAGGGTGTAGATGAGATTGATAAGCTTGGCTGAGTTAAATGGTGAGATGCAACTAAAGAAGAGGATCAAGGGTTTGCGTTCATGCATCCAACAACTTCAATGCATGTCGTCATGTGTTGCTTATGATCATGAAGTTGTATCAACATTGTGGTAGTGTCAAGTCAGTGACCAGTTTAACATCATACAAATTATCTCTATTCATCAGGTAGAGTGTTTAAGAACTTGGTTTTCCTTAAGACCTGCTCCAAAGGCAAATGTGTAAATGCTCATAACATTGAGTACCATAGTGAACCTCAAGTATACTCATGTAACGTCTCTCCTTTTCTTTGGAAGTGAACTTATCGCATTCATCATACAGCTTGCACTCACGTTCTTGTTTGTTTAATGATGTTCCTTGCATCAACAGTTTAATCTTCTCCCAAAGATCCTTTGCCACACGATGTTGACTCACAAGAGCATAGATTTCAGTTGGTAAACCTTGGAGAATGATGTTTATAGCCTTGATGTCGTAATCTGCTTGAATGGCTTCAGCTGGAGTTAGTTCAACATATTCCTTTAGCCTTGTTACTCCATCCTCAGTGATTGAAGGCCAAACAAGTGGTCCTTTTTCAACAGATGCAAGTATCATTCCTTCCAAGTGGCTATACATCATATAAAGTTCCATTATTCTTTTCCATTGAATCATACAAGTTGTTTTCAAGCATCGTGGTTTGTTGTCTCCTCCAGAGAGAAGTGATTTAGCACACGAGACGACATATGTGATAATCAAAGAATACAAATTGATCTGAACGGTGGTAGAAAGAAATTGTGTTTGGTATACGTGATTGTTGAGTCATGAATTAAAACTACCCGGATTTTACAATTTCTAGACAAAACCGGAAAGACAAGTGTTTGTTATCACGGGATTTTTACAAGTCAAAAGAAAAAACCGAAAATTTAATAAGTGGAGTTATGTTTAAGTATAAACTAAATTTGTTTTTTCACTGGATCGGTCCTCTCGTACGGGGTCCACTAGTTCGTCCTTTCGTCGATCCTCTATGTTCGAACCACTCGTTCTGTTCAAACAAGTTAAAACCTCGCGTATCGATCTTAACTAGAGAGAGCTCGTTCGATGCTAACTAGAAGTCACTCGTTCGAATCAAACTAGAAGTCACTCATTCGATTGACACTGATGAAGCTTGTTCGGTTTAACCTATGCAACAGCTCGTTCGGTCCTCTCGTTCGGTGATCTAGTTCGATTATCTTGTTCGATTGACTAGTTCGATCCCCTTGTTCGATTCTCTAGTTCGATTCCCTTGTTCGATTATCTAGTTCGGTTCTAACTAGTACGAAACCCAAATTTTCAAAACTCAAAAAGACACGATTTTTAATGGTTTTTAGCAAAAAATCTTGTACAACTAGTATTACTAACCCTATAGGAACAATAAAAATGAAAACTTTAAGGTTTTTAAGCCAAAAAAATTTTAATCACTAATTTGCTCTTTGTAAAGGTTTTGAACACAAATCAAACATAAAAATCTAAAACACACCACTCCATGTCTCTTGATACCAAATGATAGAATACAAGTAAATCTTAAGATCAAGCAAGAACAAAGAGTGAGATTATGGTGTGGATGTTAGAGAGAAACTTGGATGGAATAAATGGAAGAATGTAATAAAATGAATGAGTGTAATAATGGAACAACCAACCCTCTCCAAGTACTAGAGAGGTGTATTTAAAGGTTAACAAAAGGCCGGCTCATGGGCTGGAGTTGGGCCACCCATGGGCCTTGGGCCAGACTAGATTACTAATCTAATCCTTATACTAACTACGAGCTAAGACTTGTTACAACTTTGGAAGTGACCGACACTTTTCGTGTTTCCAACAGCTAGTGATGTTGATGTCCATCTCTATAGGTCAATGATTGGCTCTTTAATGTATGTGACTGCTTCTAGGCCTGACATTATGTTTGCAGTCTGTGCTTGTTCTAGGTTTCAAGTCACTCCAAAGACCTCTCATTTAAGTGCTGTCAAAAGAATTTTTAGGTACCTAAAGGGCAAACCCAAACTGGGCCTTTGGTATCCTAGAGTGTCTTCATTTGACTTGGAATCCTACTCAGATAGTGATTATGCTGGAGCAAATCTTGACAGGAAATCCACAACAGGAGGTTGTCAATTTCTTGGCAGGAGACTCATTACTTGGCAATAGTTCTAAAGCAAACCATTGTGGCCACTTCTACTACAGAAGCCGAATATGTTGCTGCTGCAAGCTGCTGTGGGCAAGTTTTATGGATTCAAAATCAAATGTTAGACTATGGGTTCAACTTCATGAACACAAAGATCTACATTGATAATGAAAGCACCATTTGCATTGTAAAGAATCCAGTATATCATTCGAAGACAAAGCATATTGCTATTAGGCACCACTTCATACGAGATGCTTATGAAAAGAAGCTAATCCAGGTGCTTAAAATTCACACCGATGACAATGTAGCTGATCTACTAACCAAGGCATTTGATGTTAGCAGATTTCAGTTCTTGGTTGTTTCAATTGGGATGATAAATCCATAAGCTACATTGGTTAAAGGGAGGCAATATGAAGTATTGTCTATAAAACCTCTCATCTCCTGAACATATCATCTCTCTCACACGCATAGTTTCACCCCAAAACACACACACACATCTAATTATGAACACTACTCAACGTGAACTAAACCCTTATGCTCCACCTTTCTACCCATTGATGTTAAGCATTGTCTGAATGTCGGGTATACGTTTGTGAACTTTACGACTTCTGAAGCAGTTTGGAAGTCTTCAATTTGCATACCGTATAAGAAAAGAGTTGGCCGTTTTTGTTAAAGAGTAGAAGAATTGCTCAAGTTTGTTCGTGCTTAGTATTCAGAGTAATAATTCTCTTGTGAAGCATTTTGATGACATTGAGATTATGTAGACCATCGTAAAGATTATTTGCCGTGTGGTGTTCGTACCCACACAGAGACGAGTCTATGTCATGTTTGACAACAAAGGGGATGCGTAACATTGGAGCGATGTGTGCCAGGAAAATTGGTGAGTATGGTTAATGACGAATGAAGTGTGCATTTCAAGCAAACAATTTCAGATTAGAGATTTAGTATGCTTTTAAACTATCCCTAGAAGTAAGTACTACTATTAGTAGAAATATTAGCAATTAGTTAGTGTGTATATAGTTTTATATTTTTTATGAAATTTTGTTATGGAGGATACATATTATCTAGAAGTGATGCTTGTCAACGCTTTAAGAAGTTTAAGAGAGTCCACTGAGAAATTGTACTGAAAGGTATTGAAGCATTGCTGATACTTACATTGTTCATTCTTAGTTTGGACAAAGTTAGTACCGCTGGGCAAAGTTTGTACCGCTAAAGAGACATTAGAGAAAAATACCGCCAAGGGTACAAAGTGTAAATTGGAACGTTTTCTTTAAAATTAGGTCTCCTAAACCAATAAGAATCCATCTCAATCGCACACTTACTCAAGCCTCAAGCAATCTCTCTAACTGACATTCTACTTTACAAGCCCTAATCTCTCTTAACGACGATCTCATCTGTCTTCTAATCAACATGATGCTCTTGAGTCCAGACCTAAGCACAAACATGATCGTCATACTTGGAAAAGACCTGAAAGGAATGTTCGAGTTTCATGAAGTCCATTGATTTTCTCTCGGAGAAGTTATATTTATCATGCGCACACTTAAATGTCCCTGTTTGTGTTCGACCACATTCCGTTGAACAGTTTTGGACGTCTGCTAAGTCCAAAACAAACAACAATGTTAGGCACATAACTGCCAAAGTAGCGGGCAAGTATGTGTCTATCTCTGAGGCATCAATCCGAACTGATCTTATTTTTAATGATGCTGATGGGATAAACTCATTACCAAATCAAGCTATCTTTGATGCTATTCAGCTTATAGTGAAATGAAGGGGATTTAACTGTGTTAAACATTAATAGAAGGCTTTGTTTTCACCCCAATAGAGGTTTTATTTCACACAATTAATTCATTGTTTAAGTTCCAAAATACCTCCTTGGTATCAAATTCAACAAATAAAGCCACTGCTGTAATTTGTTTAACAACTAATCAAAGTATAATTTTTCCAAATTTAATTTTGATGGTATGCTTAGACGATCTAGAGGGCTTAAGAAGAAGTTTTTGTCCATGTACCTCATTTATTTCTATATTTTTAGGTAGAAAATTAGCTTAATAATACTGTACCTTTTAGATCACTTTCCTGTAAATAAGTTTAAACAGTAAAGTTTTTTCTTTTATGATAAGAAGTGAAAACATTTCTCCGGCAAGTTACACCTTTGTTTGATAACTATTTGGGTCCAACCACTCAGGATGAGTGCTTCCTCAGAAGAGACTATCTGATAACAACCATCACCCTCTCCTCGCTCCCACTAGTGAAGTCCCAAATGAGTCACTGCCTGACTCATCTTCTGCTCAACCTAGTGAGGTACCTTTTGAGCAACAACCTGACCCTTCCCCAAGACCTTCACCCAGACCTTCACTAAAACCTTCACCCACTCCTATTGTTCATGATTCAATCCCAGAATCTACTGGTGAGAATCTTGGAGATCATTCATCCAATGATACATCATCCCTTTCAGGGAATGAGGGTGACATGACTCTCCAAAGTGTATATGATCTTTGTCTCTCTTTATGTGCACAGGTTTCAGATCAAGCCAAGGAAATACAAGACTTGAAGGCTCAGATCACAAAGCTCAAGAAGCAAGCTAAACCTGTCATAAAGCACCATAAAGCATATCTGAAAAGTGTCTCCTTGAAGCAAAGATTCCCAAGAAAGAGCTTCTCAAAGAAACATAGGGTGCACAAAGAGTCTGTATCCAAACAAGGGAGGAAGTTTGCAAAAGGTGAATCATCAGTTCAAAGAGATCCTTTATTTGATGAAGTTCCTGAAGATACAGTTGATCACATGGACACAGAGAATGCTCAAGATGAAGGGAGGACAAGGGAAATAGTGGATGAAGACAAGGAGATTGAGGAGAATGTACTTAGTACTGAAGATGTACTTAGTACTGACAAGGAAGGAGTTAGTACTGACATTGAAAAAGTTAGTACTGACAGACCAATAGTTAGTACTGACGGATTCAAAGTTAGTACTGACAAGCACATTGAAGGTACTGATGAACAAGTTGAAGGGACTGAAGAGCAAAATGAAGGTACTGAAGAGATCTTTGAAGGTACTGAAGAGCACATTGAAGGTACTGAAGAGCAAGTTGAAAGTACTGATGGGCATAAGAAAGGTACTGAAGAAGAAATTACTCCTCAAGCCACTCAAACATCCACTCAAACACCCACTTCTATGATATTTGGAGATGATGAAACAATAGCTAAGGTACTCCTCAACATGAGTCAAGCCAAAGCTGTTTCTAAAGAAAAAGAGAAAGGTGTAGAATTGAAGGATGTTGAAGAAACTGAAAGACCAAGGCCTACTTCTACAAGATCACTTCTCACATTAAAGCCTCTTCCAAAGATTGATCCAAAAGACAAAGGGAAGAAGAAGATTGAAGAGGAGGATGAATCTGAAAGTGAGTCTGATGGTATTCCTCAAGCTGAGAAGAAGTTTAAGCAACTTGAAAGTGATGAAGAGTTGGCTAGGAAAGTGCAAGAAGAGTGGGAAGCTGAAGAGGAGAGAAACAGAATTGCTGAAGAAAATGCTGCAAATGAAGATCTTATAAGAGACTTTGATGATATAAAAGCAAGGATTGAGGCAGATAGACTTCTTGCTGAGAAACTTCAAGAACAAGAAAGAGAGCAATTTACAATAGAAGAAAGAGCTAAGTTCCTTCATGACACAATTGCTGCTCAAAGAAGATTCCTTGCTCAGCAAAGATCAGAAGCTATTAGAAACAGACCACCAACCAAGAATCAATTAAGAAATCAAATGATGACCTACTTAAAACATGTGGGAAACTACAAACATGCTGAATTGAAAGTCAAGAAGTTTGAGGAAGTACAAGCTTTGTATGAAAAGATTAAGAGGTCTGATGAAGATTTTATCTCTATTGGGTCTGCTGAAGATGAAAGGTTGATCAAGAAGATGAATGAGAAAGGAGCTGAGTTATCTAAAAGTGAAGTGATCAAGGAAGAAAGCAAAGAAGAAGTTAAGGAGGAAGATAAAGATGAAGAGAGGACTAGAAAAAGAAAGATTGGTACAAGAAAGAAAATGAAGTCAAGGAAAAGAAGATATATTCAAAACACTTCTGAAGATGATAGTGACAAAGAGAATGATGAACT
>BQNB010195358.1:10000-11373 GCA_026074375.1 Tanacetum coccineum | reverse complement strand
TATGATAATACCTCAGTGGAGAATATTATATTTTGGTATTTTACCAATTAGTGAATTTTATTTTTTTATGGACAATTTTTTTATATTTTTGATTTTTTTGGTTTTTTAATTTTTATATGATATGTATTAATAAAAAGAAAAGAAAAATATTTTTGTGTTTTTTAATATGATATACTAATAATAAGACAAGTTCAGATCAAAGTCGGATAGAAATCGTAGCAAATGCCTCCCCGGCAACGGCGCCAAAAATTGATTCGTCAAATAGTATACATGAGAATCAATGATAAAAAGATTCCGGAAGAGATATTCCCGGGTCGTATGTCCCAACGAGGCTGCAATTGAAAATTATCCTGGTTTGAAGAGAAATTGACTGATGGAGAATATATGATATGAACACTGATATAATTACAACTAAAATTAATTAAATAAAATCTAAGTTATTCTACGGGAAACAAATATAGGAAATGGAGATCTTAAAAACTACGGGAAACAAAATTAGTTATAAGGAAATCCTAAAATTAAATTTATACTAAAATACGGGGAACAGAATCAGGTATCGGGAACCCTAAATACTAAAAATTAAGAAAATAAATGCTAAATTAAATTAAAAATCAAAATTAAATTCTAATTAACTTAATTTGAAAAATAAAGAAAACTAGAACTAAAACGGAGGTCGTTTGAATGTAAAACGAAAAGAAACGGTAAAACGCACCCGGTAAAACGGGTCTAAAACTGAAATTTAAGAAAAATTAAGCTTACACTAAATTTTATATTTTTCCTAGACACTAAATGACAAAAGAAAATTTTATAAAAAAGAAAAATATTTTTTTATTAATTTTTGGATTTTTTATGAATTTTCTAAGATTAAAAACTAATTAAAACTAATTAAATATAAAAAGTCAGAAAATATAACTATAAAAAATCTGAAAAAATCAAATTAAATAAAGAAAAAGTTAACAAATCTAAAAATATAAAAATGCCCAAATTTTACTGTTTTAAATTAAAGTAATTAAACTAATTAATATTTAACCTAAATTAATTATTTAATTAACTAAAAGTGTAACAGTTGTTAAACTATAGGACTAACAGAGTAATGAGCAATTAACAATAGGCACTAACAAAGACAACAATTAATTTGGAAATTACACAAGTGGTCCCTGAAGTGGACCCCGATTTGCAAAGTGGGTCCAACAAGCTTATTTTTGAAAACTTATAAAAGCAAACTTACTAAGGGGCTTAAGGGGAACATTTTTCCTAATAAGCACATAAGCTGAAGTTAACTAAATAAGCTAGAAATGTGAGCTTAATGGGGCTGCAGAACCAAATAAGCTTTTTAGCTTATTTTTCTTTCTTTTTATGATTTAAGCCAACAA
>BQNB010195358.1:0-5000 GCA_026074375.1 Tanacetum coccineum | reverse complement strand
AAAAGGTACTCAACTTAGGGCATGTTTCCAATCAAGGTACCTTACTTTTTTTCTTGCACAAAAAAGTACTCAACTTCTTTTTTGGCTGATTTAGGTTTTTTTATCACCTCCCGTTAAAAAACTAACGGTCATTTTGTTATTTTCCTAAATGAATCTTTTATGAAATTTGAAAGGATTTTTTTACATTTATTCAAAGGCCATTTAATACATAATTATCAGTAGTAATTATCAACATCCTGGAAGATAATCCTAATTAAACTCTAACCTTATAAATGATTATGAGTAGCAGATGTATGTTATATTCAAGTATATTGTTCTAATCAACGCACTATATGTTTAATTGCATATACATGTAAATGAACAGTTCAATTTCCTTCTCACAATCAATATATATTACATATATCATTATAACGAATTTGAACAATCCTGTATTTAAATATGAAAATCCTAGGGTGGAAATGAAGATAGTCATTTATAAAGATAATTGTAGGTGTGTAAGTTCTAAGTTGTAATGTGGAAATTTGCAGCGTGTGAAGTTTAACTCTAGTGTAGAACAAATCTTTTACTTAGTAAAGAAAAATAAAAAGTGAGGACTTTTGCATTTCAAAAAAAACAAATCTTTCTTTATTAGGTATGATGCTTCAAATTTTTTATTATTTTTGAATATATGTTTAATTAAAAAGCTTAAACACTTCTAAAATTGACATTATTTTGGTGGAGAAATCTGATAAACAAAAAAAAACACATAAAAATATATGTGTCAAATTTATAAAAACAAAAACTTAAAAAAAAGAAGAGGTAATTAATAAAACTTTAGTGGTTTAATTTTAAATAAATTGTATAGAGTTAAGTGTAAATTTATAAATTTACAAATTTTATTATGACTTTTTAAAAAAAACAAATAACCCCTTAAACTTTCATAACTTATAAAACAGAAAAAATAAAAATTATAAATGTATTTAAAAAACATAATGTAGAAGCCCCGTGCGTGCACGGGGATTAAAACTAGTACCAACGATAATTAAACAAGCATCAGCGTCCATTTAGGGGTGCTCAAACGTTTTAAACGAATGATTTTGAATAGTACTCAACTCAATTATGGTCATCAGCTAGTAATTGGCATATAAAAATTTAGGTATCATGTAAGGAGATCAATGCAAAATGCTTAACCCTGCTAATAGTAAGATTAAGGTTTTATAGTCGAAATTTGCAAATCAGCTTGGTTTGTGGATGGAGGCGGAACAAGCTTTTGAGGTAGAATAGCGATTGTCGTATTTTTCTTTCTTACGTATACGTATTTTAATGTATGTCGTAATTTTAATTCGTTATATAACGTATCATATTTGAACATCGTTTTCGCAGTTTTAATATTATCGTATTTCAATTTTAGTTTTAATAATGAGTAGTGTTAGAAAAAGGAAGAAAAAAAAGATGATACCAACAACATGTTATTAGTATTTTGCTAGAGATGAGGTTTTAGTTATTAGTGTGGTATTGGAAAGGTGCTAAAATGACGTTGAAGTGACATACCAATACCAGCTCACCGATAACATGTTATCAGGAGGTATGAATATCCGACCAGTACTTTTATATCACATATGATTACGTGGTGGTCCATTAATAACTAGACACGCGTGTCCTCGTTCAAATAATGTTGCATTCATGCCCGAATACAAAATATAATATTACAAAGATGTTACTTGGACCATCTAGCTATCTAGGCATCTGCTCATTAATGAAATTCATTCATATAAATAGTTACAACACACATATTCATCGAGAGAGATATAGATTGTTTCTTATAACATAGAGTATTGATTTAATTCTAAATTTGACTTTACGTGGTATTTTCACGTTATGAGAAAAGACTCAAAAAATAATGTAAGATGCAGTATTTGTTTGCTGTATCATAATTTTATTTTCGCCAGAAGAATTGGATACCAAGAACATGACAAATAAATAAGTTGGGTAATCGTTCGGCCCACTTATTGAGCAGCCCATTTAAATGTTCGTGAATATAATGCCATCAAAGATAACATATACTTGGCCAGTTGGCCGATATAGGTTCGATTATAGATTCGATTAGTTTTTGTTAAAATTACTTTTTGATAAAACCAAAATCTGAATTCAGATCGGATTAAACTGTACCGAAAACTGAATTTGAACTCGGTTCGATTTTCGGGTCGAACCGAATTACATAATTTATTTTTATTTTTCATTCACGTATATAGTTTCTTAGCAAAAAAAAAAACATTTTAAGCTTAAAATATGTTATATTTATACTAGGAAGGAGTTTTAATTATTTTTTAAAGTATATCTATACTACTATATAAAGCATTTATAATGTGGGACCCATTAAAAATTAAGATAAGGAGGTGCAATCTTGACCATCCATCTCATTTTAAGAAACCACATCATAAAGTGACATTTAGTCACTTTGATTAAAAATTCACCTCTATTTACGAATTGAAAATATCTATTTATCAATTTAATTTTATTATGATCTAATTTCATCATATTTTTTAAAATTTTATGTTTTTTTAATTCAACATCCATTTTGATATTATTTTATAATTTTTTTGTTTTTTTACATTTTTAGCGGGTTTATTATATTTGATTTGTATTTTTTACAACTTTAACATTAATTAAATATGAACTTGATACGTTAAAACTATATATTTTCGGAGAGAGTGTTGTCTTTTTACATGCGGGAATGATGATGTTAATATGATATTGCGAGAAAGCTACGGGAAACTCAAAATGCATCATACCGCCGCCCCAATGCATCATACCGCTGTTTAACTGCGACATGAAATCCATCATGTTCCAATTCCTCATAGCGTTCTGATAAATCCTCCAACTGGGACATTAATAGAGCCCGCTGATCCGCTACATCACTATGATGTTCCAAAACATCAACCAACCGCTTATGGTCTTCAGCATGCATCTTCTTTGCATCAACCTGTCGTAACCTTTCATGCTCCTTAAACTCAATTAAACCCTGTTTGGTGAACGGGAAGTGTCTAATAGATGATTTCTGCATATATTGACAACAGTTATTGAAAACCAACTTATTATAAAAAAGCCCTCTACTTTTTTCGCTAAAGGGTTGACATATTTTGCTGATGTGTAGGTTCATCCTCACAATTTAGTTTAAAAGAAAATAAAGAAGCTAAGGTGTGAAAGAATGATTAAATAGTAAGGACTCAACAGCAAAAACTTATCAATAATTTAGATAACTTTAATCAGTCATGATGTGTCTTAGTTGACTAAATGACCATTTAACCCACCAAGTGCAAGTATCTATATCTATAATCTATATCTATACTACTATATAAAGCATTTATAATGTGGGACCCATTAAAAATTAATATAAAGTAGGGCATCATGACCATCCATCTCTTTTTAATAAATCCACATCAAAAGTGACATTTGTCACGTTTTTGATTAAAATACACATCTATTTTCAAATTGAAATATCTTTTTTATCAATTATAATTTATTATATCTAATTTCACATTATTTTTTAAAATTTTATTCCTCTTTACATTCAACATCCATTTGATATAATTTTTATAATTTTTATTGTTTTTACATTATTAGCGTTTTATTTTATGTTGAATTAGTAATTTTTACAACTTTAAACATTAATTATAAATAAGAACTTGATACGTTAAAACTATATATTTTCGAGAGAGTGTTGTCTTTTTACATGCGAGAATGATGATTAATATGAAATTGCGGAAAGCAACGGAAACTCAACGAACACATACAATTTAAAGTGTTTTTGAAATGAAATTACTAATGCGGGTAAGGAAAATTTCGTAAAGAGTTGATTTAGTAAACAAATTTATTACCGCCGCTAAGCCCGGTAACCAACTAGTAAATATTTAAATAATATATATCTATGTGAATTCAGTTTTCGGTTCGGTTCGATTTATATTTTTTGTCAAAATCATATCCAAACTGAAAATCGAATATTTTGTTTGGTTCGGTTCGATTTGGATAAATTCGGTTTGGTTACAAATTCAATTGGTTTTTAATCGTTCTATCAATTTGAAGTTCCTGTGGGTATGAACCGAATTGTGAACACCCTGCTTTTTGGTTTCTTTTTGAGTTTTTACTATTGAGAACTCATGTATTTGAGTTTTGTTGGCCACTTTCAATTCTTATAAACTGTGTTCAAGTGAATATACAAAGAAAGAAACAAAATGGATTAAAAATGTAGCCCATCTAAAATATTTGTTCCTTTATCTTCTACCCTAATTTGCAGTCTCTTGTTTCAAATTTTCATTCCATAGTTGGGAAAAATATAACGTTACTTGGATATGTTGAGAAATTTATGAATGATGAACACATACTCACACTCATATTTAGCTGTCACCTCTGTCCAATCTTATTAAAATAAACGTACATGGATGATCAATTATATATAGACAAGAGGAAGACAAAAGGAAAAATCAATATAGAGGTGTTAATCATCTTAAATGGTTATTTATTATGCAAGGTGGGTTAACGAAAACAAATACATGTGGTCTCTAATCTGTATGACTTTTATTCGTTATGTTTGGACTTGGATAAATAAAATAATTCGTGCAAGCTCTATTGAGTAGGCGAATTCTGCCAATCGTGAAGATATCTTCACTGATGTTTAACGACAATCTCTGTTATGGATTTGTAATCATGCTCTGAGCAGGTTGTCCCGGTGCAACTCGTAGATTCAACAACCTCATGTAGATGGACTGACTTATTATATTTCCCGTGCTCGTCCTCTAAGCCCTTTGGTTTAGAGGAAAACTCGAAAAACCCACACCGTGTTGAAGTGAAAGTATGATCAATAAATATCAAACTACCTCATTCCATGAAGCTTCGGTTACAAAGCTATACTTGAAACGTAGCTAAGTAGTTAGGACAATATGTCATTTTAAGGTTTTTAGAGCCAAAACGAAAGCAATGTAAAATCTTCCTTAACCGTTTACTAGCATGGCCAGTGGCTATAT
>BQNB010195357.1:0-11373 GCA_026074375.1 Tanacetum coccineum | reverse complement strand
CACTTCACCAGAAGTTTTACAATCCCCTAGGCAGAGTACCTAACCATTGTAGTATAGTAAGGCAAGACTCGGGGGTTGTTATCGTTCTCTAGGGGAATAAGTTGGGAAGGTTTGATCAAGATCTAACAAAGGTCTATGGGGTTAAGTGAAGATTCTTTTTGTATTTTTATTTTATTAAAAGTATTTACTTAATCTAATTAAACTAAATTATAATCTAAACTACGTTGGTGATAACTTATATGATAAACAAACGTATTTACTTAATCATGCACTACGCTCAGATTGCTTCTCCTAATCTTGCTGCTTTGTCACACTTGTGATGATCTGTGTAAGTATTTCCTAAGTCATGAACGAGTTACACAAACCCGCCGTCTATGTAATATTCCATTAAGGAAACGCACAAGTAAGGTAGTATGAAGACTATTACAAGGCCGCTAAAATTATATTACATGCAATTAAAATATCTTAAGAGGGATCAACTATATTAGGGGTAAGTTAGTATGAAGAATATTACCGATGGTATCCTTTCTACACACTCGCGTTTCCCTAGACATCCATGCCAATTTAAAATCTTATGGCTAGTTTTCTAAAGCCTAACGCGCTCATCCATCACAAGAAGCAACATTAAAAGGATCTACAATCTAATTTTCATGCAATCAAAAGTAAATACTAATGTATTAAAAACTACTTTCTTACATTATTTTAAACACGGAAGAAAATTAGGGTGTGTAAGCCCAACCCTAATCCGTTTTTCAATGCAAGATAATAGTCTATAATAGATTATTATCACGATAGCTTTTAGTCTATAATAATTTTTTCAAAACATTTTGTTCACAATTATATACAAGTCGACACATTATATATATAAACAAGCAAAAACAATTCGAAACAACAAATCACACTAAAACATTTAAACATTATGCAAACAAACGACCAATAAACGCCTAATAACTGGACATGCTAATGACCAAAATAAGAGCCCAACATGTTTTCAGAATCATCCTAAAACATGTGAAAAACATGCATCGAAAGAATCAATTGCAAAGGTCATATACTTGGTATATACAAAAAAACTACAAAGCTGATTGAACAGATTAACCGACTTTAGACCACGATCACACAAGGAAAAAGTCTTCCCCGCTCTTTGCACGAAACTATAAATTTTTTGGTTACTGAATTGTGAACTCGCAAAAAAATTTCATAGTCTAACTCTTAATAGAGAATCGGGAAATCAGTTTTTTGTCCACGAAGGTCATGCGAACTCGCAAAAAAAATTTGTATTCCAACTCAAGGCGTATAAAGGTTTTCGCATATAAAAAAATTACCACATAAACAAGTATGCATAATTTACGTATTAGGGCATATGAACCATGATTTACATGCACGTAAACATCATGGTTATCATTACAAACAAGTAAATACAATAATAAGCCAAAAAACGCGAATTATAAACCACGTAACATAATACACGTATAAAATCATTTAAAAACCATACCCATATTTCCTTTTCCAAATTTTTAGTGACTCTTAGAAATCTTTATTTTCACAAAAATATAACCGTAAAGGGGTTGCACACAAAAAGCAAGAAAAGTATCAAAAATGTGCGTTTTTAGCATTTTTATGTAATTATATCACCATATGAACGGCTCGTGATGCTACTATTGGAATTTATTATCTAATAATTTATATTACACTTAATATAAACATGAGTTACGCAGCGGATTAAGATCTCATATAGTGCATATAATTAACATAAACGTAAATACGAATCGCGTACCTTTTAGCAATTAGCAAACGAACAATGTGATGCGGTGGTCGTAAAGACTTCACATGAAGTTTTACAATCCCCTAGGCAGAGTACCTAACCGTTGTAGTGTAGTAAGGCAAAACTCGGGGGTTGTTATCGTTCTCTAAGGGAATAAGTTGGGAAGGTTCGATCAAGATCTAACAAAGGTCTATGGGGTTGAGCGAAGATTCTTTTTGTATTTTTATTTTATAGAAAGCAGGTAAAATCATGGATTGAGAGGTTTGGTTTGTTTTATCTAATTAAACTAAATTATAATCTAAACTACTTTGGTGATAACTTACATGATAAACGAACGTATTTATTTAATCATGCACTACTCCTCAGATTGCTTCTTCTAATCATGTTGCTTTGTCACACTTGTGATGATCTGTGTAAGTATTTCCTAAGTTATGAACGAATTACACGAACCCGCCGTCTATGTAATATTCTGTTAAGGCAATGCACAAGTAAGGTAGTATGAAGACTATTATAAGGCCCCTATGAGTATATTACATGCAACTGAAATATCTTAAGAGGGATCAACCGTATTAAGGGTAAGGTAGTATGAAGACTTTAACCGATGGTATCCTTTCTACACAGTCGCATTTCCCTAGACGTCTATGCTAATTTAATATCTTATGACTAGTTTTCTAAAGCGTAACGCGCACATCCATCACAAGAGGCAACATTAAAAAGATCTACAATCTAAGTTTCATGCAATCATAAGTAAATACTAATGTATTAAAAACTACTTTCTTATATTATTTTAAACGCGGAAGAAAATTATGGTGTGTAAGCCCAACCCTAATGCGTTTTTCAATGCAAGATAATAGTATATAATAGATTATTATCACGATAGCTTTTAGTCTATAATAATTTTTTCAAAACATTTTGTTCACAGTTATATACAAGTCGACACATTATATAAACAAACAAAAATAATTCGAAACAACAAATCACACTAAAACATATAAACATCATGCACACAAACGACCAATAAACGCCTAATAAATGGACATGCCAATGACCAAAATAAGAGCCCAACATGTTTTCGGAATCATCCTAAAACATGTGAAAAACATGCATCAAAAGAATCAATTGCAAAGGTCATATACTTGGTATATACAAAAAACTACAAAGCTGATTGAACCGATTAACCGACTTCAGACCACGATCACACAAGGAAAAAGTCTTCCCCGCTCTTTGACCAAAACTATAAATTTTTTGGTTACTGAGTTGCGAACTCGCAAAAAAATTTCGTAGTCCAACTCTTAACAGAGAATCGGGAAATCAGTTTTTTGTCCACGAAGGTCATGCAAACTCGCAAAAAAAATGTGTAGTCCAACTCAAGGCGTATAAAGGTTTTCGCATATAAAAAAATTACCAAATAAATAAGTATGCATAATTTACGTCTTAGGGCTTATGAACCATGATTTACATGCACGTAAACATCATGGTTATCATTACAAACAAGTAAATACAATACTAAGCCAAAAAACATGAATTATAAACCACGTAACATAATACACGTATAAAATCATTTAAAAACCATAACCATATTTTCTTTTCCAAAATTTTAGTGACTCTTAGAAATCTTTATTTTTACAAAAATATAATCGTAAAGGGGTTGCACACAAAAAGCAAGAAAAGTGTCAAAAATGTGTGTTTTTAGCGTTTTTATGTAATTATATCACCATATGAACGGCTCGTGATGCTACTATTAGAATTTATTATCTAATAACTTATATTACACTTAATATAAACATGAGTTACGCAGCGAATTAAGATCTCATATAGCGCATATAATTAACATAAATATAAATACGAATCGCGCACCTTTTAGCAATTAGAAAACGAACAATGTGATGCGGTGGTTGTAAAGACTTCACATGAAGTTTTACAATCCCCTAGGCAGAGTACCTAACCGTTGTAGTGTAGTAAGGCAAGACTCGGGGGTTGTTATCGTTCTCTAAGGGAATAAGTTGGGAAGGTTCGATCAAGATCTAACAAAGGTCTATGGGGTTGAGCGAAGATTCTTTTTGTATTTTTATTTTATAGAAAGTAGGTAAAATCATGGATTGAGAGGTTTGGTTTGTTTTATCTAAATAAACTAAATTATAATCTAAACTACTTTGGTGATAACTTATATGATAAACGAACGTATTTACTTAATCATGCACTACTCCTCAGATTGCTTCTTCTAATCATGTTGCTTTGTCACACTTGTAATGATCTGTGTAAGTATTTCCTAAGTCATGAACGGATTACATAAACCTATCGTCTATGTAATATTCCGTTAAGGCAATGCACAAGTAAGGTAGTATAAAGATTATTACAAGGCCCCTAAGACTATATTACATGCAATTTAAACATCTTAAGAGGGCTCAACCATATTAGGGGTAAGGTAGTATGAAGACTATTACCGATGGTATCCTTTCTACACACTCGCGTTTCCCTAGACGTCTATGCCAATTTAATAACTTATGGCTAGTTTTCTAAAGCCTAACGCGCACATCAATCACAAGAAGCAACATTAAAAGGATCTACAATCTATGTTTCATGCAATCATAAGTAAATACTAATGGATCTAGCCTAGGATGTTATAAGAAGATAAAGAACAACATTCAATCAAACAATACATAATCATATTGAAAGATTAAAAGGACAGATGAACTTTACTTGATTAAAACCTAGATTACAAATTGTTACAATAGGGTTTTGTTGATCTCAATCCTTGATCGATTCCTTAGGTTGTCTAAGGTTAAATTACCTTGGATAAATCCAAAATAACTTGTTGTAGAAACTTTGTATGTATACTAAAGTGTATGCGGAATCTACACCTTAATACCTAGAAGTATTATGAATAAAACATTAATTGTGAATAAACAAGGATATAACCAAACGCTCCAATATTATTGGATCAATAATATGAGTACTCTTCACTAGTACTAGGGTTTAGAACCTTGAAGCTTTTCTAAATCGACTTGACAACTATGAAAACTTATGAACTTGCATATCTGTCTAATACCCTAAGGCCTCCTTTTATAGACTAAGGAGTCCTAGTCGGCTTACAATACATTCCTAAGATATCATAATCTTTTCTAAACATAAACTTAATCTCTTAAACAAATACATTATACATATCTTGCACAAAAATATCTCAATACTTATCTTCACAAGTATTCTTGTTCTCCAAACAATCTTTATCTCTTTAAATCGTCTTTATCCTCTTGACAGTAGTAAGTCTTCTAGCAGTTGTAATTCAGCAGCCTAAACTTTTTCACCAGCAGTACTAATAAATATAAGCAGAAGTAATATTAGTACTAGCAGTACTAATATATACTCACAGTAGTAACATGTACTAGAAGTCTTAACATTATTACTAGCAACACTAACTACTTAGCTTATATTTCAGTCTTCAACTCTGAGCAATCTTAACTTTAACTAACAGCAGTAACTTTATACTAA
This sequence comes from Tanacetum coccineum, assembly GCA_026074375.1. Classification (NCBI taxonomy): domain Eukaryota; kingdom Viridiplantae; phylum Streptophyta; class Magnoliopsida; order Asterales; family Asteraceae; genus Tanacetum; species Tanacetum coccineum. The sequence continues at coordinate 6,119 of BQNB010195357.1, read as the reverse complement.
CAGTACTAAATTATACTAACAGTAGTAACTAGCAGTGGTAACTTTATACTAATAGTACTAACTACTTAGCATAATTTCCATTATGTACCTGAGCAGTAGTAACTCTAAGAATCCTTGAAGTCTTTTAAGTCCCAACAATCCTCCCCTAAACTTGATGTTCATCTTCTGAATCTTCAAGTTTCTTTTGTTAAAAGTCTTCATCAGTATTAGGAAGATGCATTCAAACCTTTTATTGCCCCTTTTGCTGCTTTACCATAAGCTTGAGCAGTTGATAGCACATCTCATTAAAATTTCAGTTTAAGTTTCTTGTTTAGCATATTGGTGATGGTTATTGGTGTGAGGGGATATCTCTTTTCAACTAACATGAAGATGTGCATATTTCCAAACCTTACAAAGTGCACTCCACATGAATCATATAATTTCCAAACATTCACTGTATATCCTTGTAGATTTCTCCGTACTTCACTTCTAATGTTTGGTTTAAACATGACTTTTAAATCTTCCAACAACACTCTTTCATTTTCATCTTCAGGCCTTGTATCACCATGCTTTGTTTTGACTAACTTCCAAAGAGTCTCCAAATCTTCTTTGTCAATATCTTAAAGCATCCTAATCATTGAAGAATATCTCTTGGAACTTCCATCTGCTCTGATCAATTGAAAATGCATCATTATTCCTTCTTTAAGAAACTTGTATTCAACAATCATAGGTGGTTTGATAGCAAGTGGTATAGCATCAATTGCTATATCATCATACTTTTTAATCACCAAATGCTTTTTCAATTCAGCTGTATCATCTTCTTCAACTTCTTCAACTTCATTAGTTTCTTTATCATCCTCTAGTTTTTGTCTCTTTGGAGATTCTTGTTGTTGCTCTTTTACTGCTCTTTTCTTACCAAGACTCTTCTTTCTGTGCTTTAGCCTTTCACCTCACACCTTCTACCTCCTTTTCATTGCTTTCTAATCCTCTGAACTCATAGCCACAAAGGTATTTTACCTCTTCACTTTTGTCAAACAGCTTTGAATTCATCATAGCTCTTTCCCTTTAACGGTTTATGTTGTTCCCACCCATATGCTTACAGATAGGTCACATTGAACTTCAATTTAGTACCTTGGTATGAGGTCTGTTTCTTTTTTCTTATGCTCTTAGTGCAGCAAAATGTTTTCTTCTTTTCTTCATGAGTTCCATAAATAATTTTCCTTTTTCTTCATCTGTCAACTCCTCTCTTTCTCTTGTTTGTAGTCTCTTAGCCATTAATCTATCAGCCTCTATCATAGCTTGTATATTTTCCCATGATTCAATCAATGCTATGTTGGCTTCTACTTGCTTTTGCCTTTCAAGCCTTTCTTCTTCTATAATTTCAGTATCCAACTGAGCTTGAATATTTCTTGCTAAATCTTCATCAAAAGCAACTTGAGATTTCCTGTCAAAGGTCCCTCTCATGCTCTGCATGATCCATTCCTTGTCTTTGATTTGAGGGTTGTGTGACAGAATTGTTAGTAAATACCTGCTTTTCCACATCATGAAAAACAATTCCCTTTGCCTTGGGTTTGGCTGCCTTAATTTCCATTAAAGTCTGAGCGAAAGTTTCTTCAACAGTTGTAGGAATTATAGGAACAACACTATCTCCAACACCAGCAGTAGTAACCGCTTCACCAGCAGTACTATTAATAATCCTTGTACTCTGCTTATCTTTCTCACCAGCTGTAGCATCCACAAACATCTCATCACCATCCAGAACTCATATCAAACCATTCACTTCCATCCGGCTTTCTTGATTTCATTAACTATGGTTACCTCAGCATCTGCATCAATATATTTAATTCTCCCTCCCTTGTTTAGATGCATCTTCCTGAGCACTCAAACTATCATTAGAGGATTCAATTCTTCTAGCTGTACCAACTTTCTTTAATCTTTTAAGCCCTGTGGTTCTGAACTTTCTCCTCTTTTCTAGCTTATCTACCTCATCTGAGACTAGCAACTCAATAGCTTATCAGATGTTAGCCTTTTCCAATTCAAGAACAGTTTTGCAATTTGGTTACATAAAACCATCAAATCATTAAGTTGCATGCATCCACACATTGGGATGTGGATCATTGGAAGTGTGGTATACTTTCCTCATAGCCTCTATCTTATCATGAGCAACTTCGCTTCCTTTTCTTTGTTTCCTCTTAGACGTTTTGTTTGCTACTTGGGTTAGAGGAATGATGGGTTGAGTAGAATGGGTGTTTGAAGAGAATTAGCAAGAATATCAGATAACACCCTCAATCTTGAAGGTTGAACCATCATAGTTTTCAATCAAAGGTTAATCCTCCCAAAAAATCGTTTTTCCTTCATCTTTTCATATTGGCAAAAGATTTTCTTTGTGTGTGAAGGTTCACATAAAATCTTCTTGTGTGTGACATATCACCAGCTGTTGATTAATGAAACTTGTAGACATCGTGTATAAATCAGGAAATTAACCCCCTCCATCAAAGTGTTTCACCATAGCAACAAAAATGTATTTAGACAGATTAATCTTTGGTTGAGCAAGCATAGATCAAAGAAGTTTTAAATATTGTACTACTGAATTCATTCCATGCAGTGGATTTGGCACTAAGGCATTGTGTAATAGTGTGAATTAAGTACTTCCACTGTGGAGAAAAGAAAGCTTTATAAAAAGTAAGCTTTTGAGACGGTTTTTCATACCCCATCCGTGCCAGTTCTTCAAAAATAGTAGCAGTTGGCAAGCAATCAGTACCTCCTGCATCTTCCAAGTGAAGATCACTCCTAATGCTTGTCTCCGTGATGATCAGCTTCTTTTTATCAATTAGGGCTTGTATCTGACGTACACCATTAACCGTTTTTGCCTTTGCGGTTGCCCAGAACTGTTGAATGCAAGATGTGTAGATTGTAGGATTGACAGTCAATGCATAACGAATCTGATTAGCATTCAGAAAATCAATAATCTCATGAAATCCATCACTTTCAGCGGGTTTGTCCAAGAATGCGACCATGTTGTGAGTATCAGCAAAAGTTGGGGTTGACATTGTGTTGTGTTTTGATGATCAAAGATGAAATTGAGTTAGGGTTTATGGTTAGAGAGTGTTTGAATGATTGAAATCGAATAAAGAATCGAATGAAACCCTTAATCGAAGTATTTATAGAATCACCCTCAGCAGCATTAACTTGAACTGGCAGCACTAAATTAGGCCTAGCAGCATTAACTTAAACTGACAGCATAAAGTTATGCCTAACAGTAGTAAGTAACCCAATAACCTAAGACTAACAACATTAAGTTGTAAGTTACCAGCACTAACTTCAATTTCTTTCCAAAAAGGACTTCTATCATCAATTGATTCTTCTCACAAGCTCTCTTTCTGTTTTTTAAGCTCACAATATCTCTCACTCTTTTACTCACATAATCACTCATTTGTTTTTATTCACGACATCATCTCTTTCTATTTTTGAAAGCACACTTTATTATATTATATATATTTTTGAGAGTGAATTTTATCAAGGGTAACTTGGTAATTTTCTTAATTACTCTTAAAGTTATATTATTATTATATATTTTAGGTGTATAAAACTATCGCAATCAAACCTCTTGAGAGAGGTGGATCATTGGACTGTTTAGATGTAGTCTCAAAACTAGTTTGAGCATCCACATCCCCCAATATGGTATCTTGGAACCTAGGACCACTACCTGAACTAATTTCTTAAGAACTTGATCCATTAAGTATTGCCATGGATTGGGTCTTATTTGATGTTACCATAGTCCTGCTCTGCTTCAAAGCAAGAAGCAGTAGTGGCAGCCCTCTCTATTCTGTCACCCAACTCCTTATGGACAGCCTAATCACCAACCTTTACAGGGGAACCACTAGACTGAGGTATCTTGGTGTCCCGACCTCTTTTGACATGCCTAGATGTTTTTGATCCTCTTAACACACTTTTTGATATTACATATCCTTCCATCCATGATTGAATATTATCATCCATATAATATGTGTCTTAAGTAACTAAAATCATATTTCCAGGGAAAACCACTTTTACAAGTTAAACATGTCATAAATGATGATTTTGCTACATAGAACATCATATACATATAAACTCATGAAATGAAAAGATAAAGGTTTTTATATAACCTTATGATGAACAATGATGATGAGAAATATGTGCTAAACCCTTGTTTTGACTTTAAACCCAAGCTTGCAAGAATGAAACCCTAATTATTCCAAGGAAACCCTAATCTTGTAAATACTTGCTTACACCTTGCAAATGCTTAACCAATACTTTAAAACACCTTAGTATGTCTTAGTAATAATGTGTTAATGCTTGTATAAGTGGTAAAATAATTTGGATGGATTGTTTGTGTTGGGGATTTTGAGCCGTGGGCTTATACAAGCATAAAGGGAGAGTTTTTGTTGATTTTTGCTAAGGAAATGGATATGTGTTCTTATCTCTTGCAATGTATAAGTAATATACATGTAAGACTAGTCAATGAGACACCAAGAGGGTCTTAAGGGAGTCTTAGTCTTGGTGTCTTTAGTCAGGTTTGATAAATTGGTAGATGTCCTAATAGTTGAGTCTATCCATGAAACAAGGAAGGAGTTTTCTTGTGTTATTTTCTTGCATCCCTTTTGACCATATCCAGCCCTATATGCATATACATGAAATATGTTTGTGATTTATGTATTGGGTATAAATGTGGGTATTTGTTGAAGCGTAGAAAAGTTTTGGTGGTTCCGGGAATGCCTAAACACAATTTATCGCGAAACGAAATCAATTTACGCAACCAATAAAAATAAAATGAACAAAGTTAATAATTATCATCAAAATAATTACTTAACACTTGCTTGATGTAAACATTTAATTGTTTGACGCCCGTTTACATTGAACGCTAATTTTTAGCTTACGCGATTTAGCTTAACGTTTACGATTTAAAAGCGAACGCGTACAATACTAAAAGTACATAGTGAATTTATTGACGACGTCAATGACCCTAAAACACGGGGTGTTATAGTCTTCCCCCGTTAAGTGAGCCTTGTCCTCAAGGCTTAAGACGCGGCACTTGACGACGGTGCGGTCTTTGCGAAGAGCTATGGGTATTTCTTTCGGAATTGATCCTCACGTTCCCATGTGAACTCAGGACCTCGCTTGGAGTTCCATCGAACCTTGACTAATGGGATACGGCTTCGCTTCAACCGTTTAACTTCACGGTCCACGATCTCTACGGGTTCCTCGACAAACTGAAGCTTATCATCAAAATGAAGTCCATCCAACGGAACGGCTAACGGTTCGTCGGCGTAGCACTTTTTCAGGTTTGATACATGAAATGTATTGTGAACCCTGCTTCAGCTCTTCAGGAAGCTCAAGCTTGTAAGCAACGGATCCAACCTATTTCAACACCTTGAAAGGTCCAACATATCTGGGGTTTAACTTCCCCCGTTTGCCAAAACGTACACTCCCCTTTCCAAGGCGAATCCTTAAGCATCACTCTATCTCCAACTCCTCCTTCGGTATATCCTTCTTGATCATACCTCCTACGTCTTCGTGTTTGAGATTCTCTGGTTTCTGTGCTCCAGTCCGAGCATTCATGATTTGTTTAGGGAGATCCAAGCCAATAGTCATAATTACTAACTAATCACCCGAACGGGGGTGTCACCCCCAGATAGATCTATTTATAACACCCGCGCTCACCCTCCAGGTGATTTACAGTTCATGGTAGTGGGCACATTGGGTTGTTGCTACTTAGACAAAACACGTAATCAATATAATTTATCCACTTGCGTCCATTTATAAAAACAAAGCATGTTCTCACCCCAAAATATATATAAAACCAGTCAAACATGGGGCTATGAACTCACCTCGAGTGAGTTAATCAATAATATACTTTCCAAGTAAAAATGCGTCACGTAAATCGTCAGATGCAACCTATTTAATTTAAGGATGTATAACATGGCGGATCAAGGGATGTTCTGGGTTAGAACATCATCATGGGCAATGTAGGCCATTTATATGGTATTCATTTATGTCGAGCTTTAGTTTCATGGGCTTAGGAAAACGAAATGCCAATTTTTGTGACGAGTGTACATGTTGCATAGTCACGGGGGAAATCTTACGGTTCTGTTTTATACAAA
>BQNB010195355.1:0-11373 GCA_026074375.1 Tanacetum coccineum | reverse complement strand
AATTTAATCTTAGGTAAGTTTCTAACTAATTCCTTAGATGCTAACGATTGACTGAGACGCATATTAGCGTGACCTAATCTCATATGCCACAACGTGGAGTTTTCATCAATCGTTGCAAGACAAATTTTGGCTTCTGGCTTATTTCCTAATTTTATCACATATAAGCCTTTCTTCTTAATACCTCTACCTATAACCTTATTGTCCTTAGTAATTTCACTATCATGTTCAGAAAACAGTTACTTTACACTTATTATCACATATTTGTCCTACATTTAGCAAGTTAAATCTTAAGTTACCTACATGTTTTACATTGTCTATTTTGAGAGAGTCATTCGAAATCGTACTTTTGCCAATGTTGTTACCGCGAAGATTACTACCAAAAATAACATTACCTCCGTTGTATGCCTTGTAGCTTGAGAAGAGTTTTCGGTTACATGTCATGTGTTTAAAGTATCTGCTATCATTAATCCACTTACTGGGTTCCAAGTCGACTCCAAGGCATATCTAGTTATATGAGACAATAACTCAAACATTTGGTCCCTAATATCTCATGGGTCCAAAGTTGTTAATGTTAAACATCCCTTACATTTGATGCAATTGTTTAGGATGTGGAAATGGAAGACACATTTCCCATGGCATGTAACTTTGACGTTGGAAATTATTCCAAGTTACGGGAAAACATGAGGTTGGTTTTGTCGACCAACGTTCCTTTTTGGTTGCGGTGTATTAGGACGAGGATAATTATTATTGACTCTTCTAGGTGGTGGAGTTTTTGGTTAAAAATAATGTTGGTGAGCTCGTAGGTTTGATAGAAAACCCAGTCGATGTGCCAATATTTCAAATAGTGGACAATTGTGCAATATGACAGTGAATACATGCAACATATTCCATTTCAAACATAGCAATCCCATGCTATCAAATTCACATCCATATGGACCATTGCCACGCAATGTCCTTAACATCTCAATCCATACGTACCTAAAGCCTACCAGCTGAAGCTATATATATGGCGGCACATCATATATCATTTTAAACCATAGCAAGTCCATGTTATAAACGATCCACACGGAAAGTTTCACATATCATATTCAACCAAAACTCATGTCATTCATATAGTAGTCATAAGCACATAACATTGTTCTAAAAATAAATCAAATTTTGCACAGTACAGAAAATCAATTCAAAACGCATTTGAGTATCATTTTCCCCTAACGGAAAAGATTTAAATAGTGGGGCTACGAGTACTCACCTCAACAGATGATATAAGCTGACAAGATAATCTCTACACAACGCACAACGGTACCCGGCCATGACCTAACATTAATTTCACCTTATTAACGTATTGTACAAAATTGCCTTATTGTACAAGCGTTTGCATTCAAGTTCGCAAAAAATCCTCATTCTTATTATAAAATATTTTGGTATCATGGTTGTGTGGTAACTACATAAAACAACTCGATGCACTCGAGCTAAGCGCGACATCAACATATAACATCAAGAATAGACTCAACAAACTAGTATAATATATAACATTCAAAAGACCCGAGGAGAATCCGACAAGAAGCGACTAAGAAATCCAAAGGTCAGAAAAAAAAATAAAGGATAAATACTCCATCATAATATAATACATATAGTATTTGAAATAAAATAATATTATTTTATTATTTCGTCTTCTTATCGGGCTAAGAGGGTAAGTATAAAACCTTACAAATTTAATATGACAAAGTTTGATTGTTTTAACCTTGACACTAAATGATTAATAAAAAATAAATTTATTCTTTTGTCCGATCGACAAGAAAATAGGTTTTCCCATAATATCTTCTAAGTGTGACGCGTTTTACAAAATTTCGGCATGACCCGTTCGTTTGTAAGAGTTTTCCCCAAAGTTTCAAACCTCAAATTTTCAATCACTTCCCACTTTCTACAATTTCACCACAAAACATCAAGTTTATAATTCTCACAACGACCCGTTTAAACAACACTTTCATCGACTATCAAACTGTTTTAGTTTACTCGAGTACAAACTCACTCATAATTTCAATCAACTATCTCAAAAATCCAAGTGTCGTTCTAACCGATCATATCATTAGGCCTTATAAAACATTAAAAGTCTCTTAGTTAGCCCGATAAAGTTGACAAAAATAGTACGACTACCTTATTGGGCTTTTCGGCCTAATAAGCTTGAAAGTTTACTAATAAGCTCGAAAATAGATTCGTTTGTATCAAAACCCTTTTTTGTTCTTCAAATAAGCTTCAAACACGTTAGAAAATATCCGATATTATAAGTCGGGACCAATTTCTCTTATTGGGCCGGGAGCCCAACAAGCTCTAAAGTTTCAAAATAAACTAGGACTAATGTGTTTTAGATTATAAGTCCAAAACCAAAGAAGTTACCAATTTAAACGACGAAATAAGCATTCGATAAGCTCATGAAATAAGCCGGTTTCACAACAAGCAACCCACGAACCTTTTATTGGGCCGAGTACAATATTAGGCCCACTAAGACCAAAATAACGATCGAATAAGCTCATAACCAAAAATAGAAAATAAGATGAGCTAATAAACTCTTTTAAGATTAAATAAATAATTAAATAAGCTTTAATAAGCTCCAATAAGCCAATGAAGATCTTTTCCCTTTTCTTTATTGGGCTGAAACCCACAAAAGCTCAAAACCACAATTTAAGTTGCAAAAATTATAAGTTCGAAAATCCAGTAGTAAATTACGGAAATGGGCTTCACCCGATATGCATTTTGGAAGAACAAACCAAGACCCAATAAGCAACGCGCGAATAAGCCACACTCGACCTTGAGGGGGCCAAAACCAATATAAGCCCAAGTTCGGTTGGGTTTTGGGCCCAGACAAAAATATAAACCCATGAATCAAATAAGAAAAACCAAATAAGCCTGAAACCAAATGACCTACGAAATAAGCACAACAATCTCGAAATAAGCCAAATAAGTCATGGGCCGAGCTCATGGCTCTTTCCTTTGACCCACGGTTGGGCTGAACCAAACACAAACCCCAAAAATCAAATAAGCCCTAACCAAGCTTATTTTTAAGCTAGACCTCAAAGTAAGCATCTATAAGCTCTAAACAACAAAAGATTTCTTACCACAACAACCATGATATTAAGATGACCATTTGGTTCTCTTTCTTTTTGTCCACGTCAAACCAAACGCACCCTTTAAAATTTCTTTTGTCAAATTTTAAGCTTAGATTTCTAACAAACGCATTGTACAACCATGATTTGATCATTGTTTAGCTACCAAAAGTACAAGAATTTTAAAGTATTGAAGACTTACAAGTTTTATGGTTTTCGGTTGGAATTTGACGCAAAGAAACAACCCAAACGTTGTTTTGATTACCCGAGACTATAAAAGTATCAACCCTTGAACGTTCTTGACTCTTAAATCTTGATCAAAATTTGAAAATGGAATGTTTTCTTGTTCTTGTGGTTCGTCCGGATATACAAAGAGAGAAAGAGAGTATTTTTTATTGTTTTGAGCTGAGATATGCAAAGTGTGTGTGTTTTGTGGTTATATAAATTAACAAAAGGGAGGACATAGTGGTGGCTAAACTTTTGCTTGCCTTGTCCCCCTTATGGTCCAACCAAAAATTCAAACAAAAGGAATCCCATGAATATTAATTTGTCTTGTGTCGAGACTTAACACCGTGACTAGTTTAAATGGAAACTGATACCGAAGGTTCATGAAACGACTCACACTATACTAAAATGCGTTAAAATGTCTTAAAATTGACCAAAAGTAGATTTTAATCATTTGTTTACTAAATTGTTAAACTCGCGCAGTTTTTCGTTTTTCCTGACTAGTTTTTGGACGTAGTTTCTGAGATTCATGTTTTATGGTTAATAAAAAACTTAAAAATAGCTTATTTAAATAAGTTCATATAATCAACCCAAGGTATTTATTACGATTTCTCATTACTATCAAGCCGGTACGCATTGCGTGACGATTTTCGCTGAATGCGGGAAACCTTCCCTGTAAGCGTTAAAATGATAACATACATTCTTCGATACGGATAAAATGAATCAAAAGTCATTCATTTAAGAAAATCGAGACTCTCAATACCCGGTTAAACCGTAACCATTTTACGAAACAGATTTCAACCAAAGTCAACTTTTCAGTTTTCTCTGGGAGAACTGAGAAGGTCGAAAGACACAGACATATAATTATAGTATTATAAAAATACTAAAATTCAGAAAAATTACCGGTTATCACAGTCTAACCCGCTTAAAGGAATTTCGCCCTGAAATTCAGCTCAAGTCACCAACAAATCAATAACGGGAGTTTAAATCCTTAACAAAACACACTGGTTCTTTTATCGGTTCGGTCTCTCTCTAGTGGTGTTTCTATTGATTCCTCTAGAGACTTAGTTCTCAAGTTCGGCTCCTACACGTCTCAGATGCACTAGACCATAATCAACTAACTAGGTAGGCTCTTTCCACTGTCCCCACAACTCGATAGTTCTTCCTAACCTTAAATTTCGAGGCTCTCTCGGTGGCATGTTCGGATATGGTCCAGTCCGCGACTTACTAACAAAGTGTTCTAAGGTATTCAACTATATCCAGTCCCTCGGTTGTTCTAGTCAACGTGGTTCAGTTCTACCAAATATATGTATCCCACGCATTACGACTTACGTATGGATTTCTCAAAATCGTCTAAGGTTCGCTTATCAGAATTTGTTTAAACTTTTCCAACTAGATTTCACTTGTTTTAAGTAACTCGGCTTTTAACTAGAAAGATCACGATATCGCTTAGAATCGTGTTACCCAAAGTATATCGGGTTTCAAATAGACTTACTACAACTATGACCAAGTCTCCTCGTAACTTCTTAGGGTTTTATCTAACCACTTATTTTTCCAACGTATAGTACAATATGGCAACTTGAATATCTTTCAAGTTCTACATGAAAGAATTGAAACGAAAGTGCGCACAAGGCCTTACAATTGTGAAAATCCTATCCGAGGTGAGTGACGAGCCACGTCATGAATATGCATAGATAACGATGTACCCAAGCATCGAATGTATCAACTCATATAAGAAGACATACTACTATCAATTGATTTTCAAGTTTCGAATAAAATTATCCTACTACTATCATAACTATGACTTCGATAAGAGTCAACTACCGACTGATCATAATTAGTTCATAACTACTACCACTGAGACTACTCAATTTAGGCCTAACACTAACCGAAGCTACTCGGTTTAGTGATGTACAAAAGTCTTAACCAATCCTCATATGCCCTACTACTCTCTACGACTCCTCTCCTGCTCTATAGTAGCAACACGGCCTCTCATCTCCTAAAGCTCACGCTGCATCACGGTGTGTTGTACTAACAAATCATGAATCAACCTATGATCATCATATCTAGCTCGCCACATCTCTGCACTTTGGGCGTCAACATATCCTGCCTATGACTCCCAAGCTAACACGGGTCTCCATATAACACCGAATGCCACTGTAGCCCTCTCCTGCTCCTGCTCTAGGCTCCTGAGCATGTATCACTGAGAAAATATCTCATCCTTAACATCCCTCGACCTGGTATACAACTCTCTAAGATCCATATCATAACCCTCAAATAATGTAGGTGGTAGTGCGTCTAAACGTTGTGTATGATCATGGAGTTTGCTACCGTAAAGCTCAAGCTGCGCCCCTACCTCTAAGAACTCATCCTCATCTACTGCTATAGTGGCTGCTGGGGTAGTCACTGGTGAAGCTACCAGGGTAGGAACTGTTAGGGATGATGGTGAAACTGGTAAAGAACCGGATGACCACTCGGGTGATGGTGGTGTCTGAACAGGTAAACGAGCTGGTGGTACATCGACCGGAATGTCTGTATAAACTGTGCCATCTACAGGATCTACCCATGTAGTACGAACCCGTGGCCTAGGTGTAGGAGTCTCCTCTACCCTCTGCTGCTCTAACAAAGACCTAGAACTCTGTCCTATCTCAAATGTACTAGGCACTGAGCCCTCTCCTAATGCCAACTCACGACGTCTTAATGCCCCATAACCAAGTCCTAAAGGCTTATTCGTGGCTGTATCCATAACCAGGATTGCCTGATGCTGAACCTTAGGTGCAGCCTCCTCCTCCTCCTCCTCTGAACCAAGACCCTCGTCCTCTGAACCAGGATCCTCGTCCTCTGAACCCTCTCTCTCAGTATCTGAATCCTAACTATTATCCTCAATGTTCTCTACAAGCTCTAATGTACCCCCGATACCTCTTTCATATGGGAAGGGTCAGAGATGATGATGGTGATGGTGTCTCGTAAGAGGGTCTATACCTCTTACAAAAGGAAGAGGGAGACAAAGCATTTGCCTCCACTATTTAGGCTGACATGCCCAGGGATAAGGTCGGCTGAGTATGCACGACCATACGTGCGGTCCTATGGTGGAACGAAACTCTGGTGGGTGTAGGGGTGGATGAAGTTTGAGTACGTGGTAGATCAGGTGACAGTAGTGCGGTGGAATCCGATGAAGCTGAGGAATGTGATGAGGTGATCCTAGTATCTGATGGCTCCGAAACCTCAAACTCCTCATCAGTAAGGGGTGCCCTATAAACTAGTGGCAGAAACTCCTCTATCTCTGAGGGAGCCTCCTCTGGCTCAAACTCAGTGTCTACAATGGCAGGTGTATGAGCCTGTCCAACTATCAAGTGAAAGTCATCTAATGATGGAACGGGTGATGATACAATAAGTAATGGTTGGGGAATCTATGTCTCCCTGATATCCTCATGGGGTCCAAACTTAGTGTTCGTATCAACTAAATGTGTCTGCCTAACTGTCACATAAGGGTCATCAGGTAATGGGGTAGGCACTCGGGAGCTCTAAGCTCTATCAGTCTGTGAAAGAATCTCTGAATCAAAGTGAGCTAGGGTAGACATGACATGTGATAACACGATAAGGGTATAAGTACTCCTATAAAATATCATTACTCAAATTATCAGCATAACTCTGCTTACATATAGTAATCAACATAACGCTTGAAATTAGATGTTCGTAACCATATATATGTATATATATACTCTTATATATATCAGATATACCGAAGAGGTACGAACGGCAAACAAGCACCAACAAGGTTCGATACAGAACAAGCGCCTCAAGGCATCATGCAATACATCAACATAGTTACCAAGGACACATCCTTAATCAACATCCTACCAATAACATATCTACCGAGGCTCTCAAGGCATCATGCAATACAACTAAGGCAGCATGGCAAACACTTGGCAATCAACGATAATCTAGATCTCAACGCTCGCAAGCATTCTCATACCACATTACTACGCGAAAGTACATATTATACAATATGTACGTTCAAGGTCAATTCATTTTCAAGTGGTCTTAGACTTCACATATTCCCTCCCTTTCCCCTAACATAACTTAAGAAAGCTACCCCTATCATTTCATAGTCCTTCATGAATTAAGCATAGTTGATCAGGCTATGCGTAATTTAGGAGAAACTATGAACCGCTCAGGCTAGTTAACTTTTTCCATGTTTGAGGTTTTCAAAAACTCTAGTTTGGTTATAGTTGCGTTTTTATTTTTATAAAAACGAGCATTCTCTATAACCTTGGCTCTGATTACCAATCTGTCACACCCCGTCAGCGACGAAAACACGAGAATGCGGCATAATGATTCACATTGCACAAGATACAAGATCATACCATCCGAGTTTACAAAAGATCTAGATTTAAAATAGTTCATAAATTTACATTTTTGAATTAAAATGTACAAGTCTCAAGTTAACATCCCACATGTGTACGTCTTTAGTTCCCATTACTCCCAAATTACCTTGGTTAAATCATACACCTAAAAATGATACTCGAAAAAGGTCAACAATAATGTTGGTAAGCTCGTAGGTTTGATAGAAAACCCCGTCGATGTGCCAATATTTCAAATAGTGAATAATTGTGCAATATGACAGTGAATACATGCAACACATTCCATTTCAAACATAGCAATCCCATGCTATCAAATTCACATCCATATAGACCATTACCACGCAATGTCCTCAACATCTCAACCCACACGCACCTAAAGCCTACCAGCTGGAGCTATATATAGGGCGGCACATACATATCATTTCAAACCATAGCAAGTCCATGCTATAAACGATCCACACGGAAAGTTTCACATGTCATATTCAACCAAAACTCATGTCATTCACATAGCAATCATAAGCACATAACATTGTCCCAAAAATAAATCAACTTTTGCACAGTACAGAGAATCAGTTCAAAACGCATTTGAGAATTATTTTCCCTTAACGGAAAAGATTTAAAAAGTGAGGCTACGAGTACTCACCCCAACAGATGATATAAGCTGACAAGATAATCTCTACACAACGCACAACGGTACCCGGCCACGACCTAACATTAATTTCACCTTATTAACATATTGTACAAAATTGCCTTATTGTACAAGTGTTTGCTTCAAGTTCGTGAAAAGTCTTCATTCTTATTATAAAACGTTTTGGTATCATGGTTGTGTGGTAACTGGTTAAAATGACTCGATGCACTTGGGCTAAGTGCGATACTAACACATAATGATCAAGAATAGAGTCAACGAGGTGGTATAAGATAGAACGTTCAGAAGATCCGATTCAAAAGACCCGAGAAGAATCCGACGAGAAGCGACTAAGAAATCCAAAGGTCAGAAAAAATTATAAATAAAAAATAAAGGATAAATACTCCCCATAATATAAAACATATAGTAGAGTTAAAATAAAATAATATTATTTTATATATTCGTCTTCCTTAGTCGAGGTGCTAGCGAGGGTGTAAGCTAGAGCGAAACCTTACAAAATTAATATGTCTCCAAGTTAGAGATTGGTTTTTAACCTAGACACTAAATGATTAATAAAAATATAAAATTTTATTCTTCACTTGGCGGAATCGACACGAAAATAAGGTTTTCTTACAAAATCTTCTAAGTGTGCACACGCGTTTCAACAAAAATTTTGGCATGGACATTATTCGCGTCTTGAAAGACTTTTCCTAAAGTTTCAAACCTCAATTTTCAATCACTTCCCACTTTCAACAATTTCACCACAAAACATCAAGTTTATAATTCTCACAACGATCCGTTTAAACAACATTTTCACATCGACTATAGAAAAAACCATCAACCGTTTTTAGTTTACCTGATTACAAACTACACACACAATTTAAATCAACTATCCTAAAAATCCAAGTGTCGTTCTAGTCCATCATATCATTGGGCCTTATGGTCTATTAAAAGTCTCTTAGTTAGTCAAATAAAGTTTACAAAATAGTATGACCACTTATTGGGCTTTTCATCCGGACTAAAAGTCTCGAAAGTTTTACAATAAGCTCGAAAATAATCTGTTTGTACAAAACCCTTTTCATTCTTCACATAAGCTTCAATACACGTTAAAAATATCCATATTATAAGACAAGAACCAATTTCTCTTATGTTAGTGATGTATTAATGTTATTAGAAAAATTGGAGGTAGATCCGGGAGCCCAACAAGATCCAAAACGTTTCAAAATAAACTAGGACTAATCCGTTTTAGATTATAATTCCAAAACCAAAGAAGTTACCAATTTAAATGATGAAATAAGCATCCGATAAGCTCATAAAATAAGCCAGTTTCACAAGAAGCAATCCACGAACCCTTTATTGGGCCGAGTACAATATTAGGCCACACTACAAGACCAAAATAAAGCATCGCGAAATAGCTTACAGCGAACCAAAAAATAAAAAATAAGACATCGAGCTAATAAAGACTCTTTCGCGCGGAATAAATAAATAATTAAATAAGCTTTAATAAGCTTTAATAAGCCAATGAAAAATCCAAATGGGCTGAGCCCTAGATCTTTTCCCTTTTCCTTATTGGGCCGAAACCCACAAAAGCTCAAAACCACAATTTAAGTTGCAAAAATAAGTCTGAAAATCGAGTAAGTTACGAAATAAGCTTCACGATAAGCATTTAGAACAAACCAAAGCCTGAATAAGCAATGCACAAATAAGCTACACTCGACCTTGAGAGGGCCGAAACTAACATAAGCCCAAGTTCGGTTGGGTTTTGGGCCGAGACAAAAATATAAACCCATGAACCAAATAAGCAAAATCAAATAAGCCCGAAACCAAATGACCTACGAAATAAGCTCAACAATCTTAAAATATGCCAAATAAGTCATGGGCCGAGCCCATGGCTCTTTCCCTTGACCCATGGTTGGGCCAAACCAAACACAAACCCCAAAAGTCAAATAAGCCCTAACCAATCTTATTTTTAAGCTAGACATCAAAGTAAACATCTATAAGCTCTAAACAACAAAAGATTTCTTACCACAACAACGATGATATTAAGATGACCATTTTGTTCTCTTTCTTTTTGTCCTCGTCAAACCAAACGGACCCTTCAAATTTCTTTTGTTAAATTTTAAGCTTAGATTTCTAAAAAACGCATTGTACAACTATGATTTTATCATTGTTTAGCTACCAAAAGTACAAGAATTTTAAAGTTTTGAAGACTTATAAGTTTTATGGTTTTTGGTTGGAATTCGACGCAAAGAAACAACCCAAACGTTGTTTTGATTACCCAAGACTATAAAAGTATCAACCCTTGAATGTTCTTGACTCTTAAATCTTGATCAAAATTTGAAAATTGAATGTTTTCTTGTTCTTGTGGTTCGTTCGGATATACAAAGAGAGAAAGAGAGAGTATTTTGTTGTTGTTTTGAGTTGTGATATGAAAAGTATGTGTGTTTTGTGGTTATATAAAAGAATAAAAGGGAGGACATGGTGGTGGCTAAACTTTTGCTTGCCTTGTCCCCCTTGTGGAACAACCGAAAATTCAAACAAAAGGAATCCCATGAATATTCATTTGTCTTGTGTTGAGACTTAACACTGTGACTAGTTTAAACGACAACTAAAACCGAAGGTTCACGAAACGACTCACACTATACTAAAATGCGTTAAAATGTCTTAAGATCTACCAAAAGTAGATTTTAATCATTTGTTTACTAAATTGTTAAACTCGTGCAGTTTTTCATTTTTCTTGACTAGTTTCTGGACGTAGTTTTCGAGATTCATATTTTAAGACAACCGTTAATAAAAAATTTAAAAAAAACTTATTTAAATAAGTTCATATTGTAACACCCTCAAATCTGAGCATGCAGCGGAATGTTTGAATATCCGAGGACGTTACATTTATGGATCAATAGCACAAGATTCTGAGAACGACTACTAAATGTGTCGTTTGAAAAATGAAGATTCATTGGATTAACAAAATACTTGTTTGTTACATAAGCCTCTGGCTTCAAATTTGTTCAACAATATAAATAAAGATTCCGGTTTATAACAATTTTCCCAAAATGTA
>BQNB010195354.1:0-11373 GCA_026074375.1 Tanacetum coccineum | reverse complement strand
GTATTTTTTGTAAATTTTTCAGATTTTTATAAAATCTTTTAGTATTTTTTATAATTTATTTTCTTTTTAAACTTTAAAAAATCAAAAAAAATAAAATATTAATCAAAAAAATATATAAACTTTTTTTTTGAAAACTTTCTTTTTTTATATATTTTGTATGAAAAATGTTAAAAGTTTCGTAGGTTCATTTTTTCAAAAATTCATTTTCTAAAGAACGGGATTTGTCTCCGTTTTTGTTTTGACTCGTTTTTGGGTCAAACGACCTCCGTTTTTAGTCTAGTTTTTTTTAAACTTCGTTATTTTTCATTTAGAATCTATTTTAGCTTTTAAATTTATTCTAGGGTTTAATTTGCAAAATTTAGGTTTTTGACCCTCATTTCTTGTGCCCGTTTTAGGTTTTAAGTTATATAGCTTTCGTTTTTAGGTTTTATTTAATTGTTTTTGCATATTTAACTTGTAGAAATAGAAAACCAATCCAAACCTTGTCCATATTCAAACAACAATCGCATCAATCCGTCATTCGATTTTCAATTGCACACCTCGTTGGGACATAACGACCCGGGAATCATATTTCCGATATATATTTTAATTTGTGAATTCTTAACCAATCCTTGGCTAAAAGGTAATTGGTTAATAGTTTCATTATATATATTATATATATACACTATTGACGAATCATAAACATTTTTATAAACATCACAAAATATTTTCTACATTTAAAAGAAATGTTTTATTCAAAATAAACATTTTAAATTTCAAATTTTCGAACCTAAAACGGCTAGAAAAAGTCCAGTAAAACAACCACCCATGAAATAGGAACAAAAAGATGAGCGTCTAAAAATGGGATGGGCGCCCCCACCTTTAAAATACATGGGCGTCCGCCCTTAATTATAAGGGGGGCGACATCCTATATAAGGGACCGGCCCTAGACCCCGGCTCCTCCGATCTTGTCCTAAAATACAACAATTTGTCAACTATTTTTTCGCTCACCTTTTGCACTCATTCTTTTCTGTTCTAAAACAGCCACACATCTCTCTAAATCAATCCTTTGAGCATTAACAAAAGCTTTGTTTCCAAATAAACGAAGCTTAATCCTCTAATAACTGCAAGAGAAAATACTTCCATCATAATTGGACAGAAGTATAACAACCCAAGTAAACATTGCAATCTTATATGCCATATCATGTACATCATTTTGGCAAATCTTGTAAAGTTTGTGTATATATTAGGTTTTGGTGATTGTTGTAAAGTATAGTTGATCTTGTTGATCCTTTTCTAGAGTTGTTAGATATAGTTGTGACATAAGTAGTGTGGGGAGGACAAGTAAGTGAAGGAGTGAAGTTATGAAGTTGTGAAGGTGTGTAAAAGTTGTGTAAGTTTGTGTTCAAGGTGTGAACTAAGTTTGGTAGTGATGTTTGTAAGTTGTTGAAGTTGTTGAAGGTGTGAAGAAGTTGTGTAGTTTGGGTTCAAGTTTGAGAAGCTAAGTAAGTGTATGAAGTGTTAGTATTCGTGAAGTTGTGAAAGTCGAGAACAAATTGAGAAGTTGTGTATTGATAGATTGGTCTAGCTAAGATTAAACTAGATATCTAGCATAGTGTCGAAAATAATAAAACGCAACGTTGTGTATGGTTTTCGTTCCGGCCATAAGAGGACTTGTTGACATAGTGGAAGAAAAATCTCGAGTTGGTGCTCGGGGAGTTGGAGAATGCCGAAAGGATTTCGTAACCGAACCCTAACAGATCCTTGGTGTGTTTGATCTTTCTAACTCATATCTTTTAATAGCTTCTACTTTTTTACATTTTTCTATTGTGCAAGTTTTGTAATTCAAAAAGACGTCGAATCTAAGTATTATATAAAAAACATAAATAATTAACCCCCCCTTCCTAGTTTTCCACAACATATATTCACTGTCAATAAAGCACTATTGTTCCACGTTTTAAATATTGGCACAGCTTTTGGGATTAAGGCACACCTACGATTCAACCACATTATTTTGATGTATTTCGAGTATCATATTCAAGTGAATGTAAAGAGGAATATTTGATGAAGAGAGATAGCAAGACTTGAGAAGATAACCTGTGTGAAATTTTGTTTGAAGTCTAGCTTGCTTGTTGTCGCTGGTTTTTAATTTGCATTTATGGAATAGTTTTATTTGGTTCCCCTGCGATGACTTATGAATAATTGTTAGAGAGTTATTGGATTAGGGTTGCTATTTTGGGACAATCACTTAAGTTGTTCAAGGTTATGGTCTTTATTACACTTAGAGTTATATGCAATGTAGTTTTTTCTCTATGTTTGTATCTGTGTTATTATTGAACATTATGTTACATTCCTGAGTTTTCGCCATTGTCGGGAGTGTGATGAATGCGTAACAAAGACATGTTTATAGAGAACTAGGTGTATTGGCCTAAGAGCAAATCCTAAGAATTCCCGGTTTGTTTATTTCGTATAGGATCAATTGCGCAATGTTTTCCGCTTTTGTGTGCCTTTGTGTGTTTATGGTTTGGTGCCTTAGTTATGTCAGTCATTGAAATGGGTAGGCTCAGTATGGAATATGAATGGGAAAGGATGCGAATATAAGTATAGTGGCCAACGTAATTATAAGTGTATCACAACTCACTCATATTTAGTAATGTTGCTCACACAAATCGATGTTGACACCATAGGGTGGTATTATGTGTATAGTTATATATAAAGTAAGATATTCTATATATAGAGTCTTCCTGCCTGACTAAACTTGCCCCATGAACCATCCTTGTGTGATACATGCCGCCAATGGTGATGACCCAAAGTGCTGGCCTGGCCTAGAAACGAATCGGCGAGGAGTGGAACGATTGAACGGAATGGATAGAGGTTGAAGGGGGTAGAAGGACCTATTTGAAGGTAATTATTAGCGCGTGTTGATGGAGAAGATTGAATGGTTAAGAAATGTGGACCAAGGTAAAGGTGGACGTGCAGAGAGTGGGAAATGGTGTGTGGTTTAGATATGGGCGGGGGGGGGAGGGGGTGGTAGAGCTGCAGCTGGGGGAATGTGGGTGAGTCAGAGGGGAGATGCCCGCAGTTGTAGTGGGGTGGGTGTGGCAGCCCTTGTAGTAGAGAGGCTGTGATAACGACACAGGAGGGCAGAGGGTAGTGCAGCTGGGCCCATGGAATCTGAGTTGTGGAATCACGCCATGGTCAGGGCTGGCCATGTTGCGTATACTGATAGGTTTCATGAGTTGGCGAGGTTAGTTCCTAACTTGGTAACTCCTGAGAGTAGGATGATTGAAATGTATGTGTATGGCATTGCTCCACAAATCCGTAGGATGGTGGCAGCAACGGAGCCAAAGACTATGCAGGAGGCAGTTCAAATTTCTGGTGCACTGACCGATGAGACTGTGAGAAATGGATCAATTAAGAAAGTTAAGAAAAGAGGAAATGTGGGGGAAACTAGCAAGGATAAGAATGGTAGGGATGAAAATAAGAGGACTAGGACTGGGAATGTTTTTGCTACTACTGTAAACCCTGTAGGAAGAGAGAATATGGGTACTTGGCTTAAGTGTACCACCTGCAACTCCTACCATGCACCAGAGGGCCTCATCGCACATGCTTCAACTGTAACCGCCCAGGTCATTTGGCAAAGGATTGTAGAGGTGTGCCGAGGAATGTGAATCCTGTCAATGCTAGAAACCCAATTGTTAGAGCATGTTATGAGTGTGGTAGTACCGACAATGTCAGGTCAGCTTGCCCTAGATTGAATATAGCACAAGAACCAGAAGGAAATCGTCCAAATCAAGTTGCTGCTAATAACGGGGGTCAGGGTCGTGGAAACCAAGGGAACCAAGCTAGGGGTAGGGCATTCATGTTGGCAGTAGAGGAAGTTCGCCAGGATCCGAACATTATGGCGGGTATGTTTACTTTGAATGATCATTTTGCCACTACCTTATTTGACTCTGGTGCCGACTATAGTTTTGTCTCTACTACTTTTATATCTCTGTTAGGCTTAGAGCCTAGCGACTTAGGTTTTAGATATGAGATTGAGATAGCTAGCGGGCAGCTAGTAGAGATTGATAAGGTTATTAAGGGTTGTAAACTAGAAATCCAGGGTCATGTCTTTGACATCGATTTGATACCTTTTGGGCATGGAAGTTTTGATATGATTATAGGTATGGACTGGTTGTCTAATTATAAGGCTGAAGTAAGTTGCCATGAGAAGGTAGTGAGGATACTACTACCGGATGGCAAGGTGCTTAGAGTGGTAGGAGAGAGACCGGAAGAGAAAGCGAGATTGTTGTGGTTAGAGATTTTCTTGAGGTATTACCGGATGATCTATCTGGATTACCGCCTATTCGGGAAATTGAGTTTCAGATTGAGTTAATCTCTTGAGCAACGCCGGTAGCAAAGTCTCCCTATCGTTTGGCACCTTCTGAAATGGAGGAGTTGTCTAGACAACTCAAGGAACTCCAAGACAAAGGTTTCATTCGACCAAGTTCGTCGCGTTGGGGAGCGCCGGTGTTGTTCGTTAAGAAAAAGGATGGTTCTTTTAGGATGTGCATTGATTATAGAGAATTGAACAAGTTGACTATTAAGAATCATTATCCACTTCCTAGAATTGATGATCTATTTGATCAACTGCAAGGGTCGCAGTTTTTCTCGAAGATAGATCTTAGGTCTGGATACCATCAGCTGAGAGTGCACGAGGATGACATACCAAAGACTGCGTTTAGAACTCGTTATGGACATTTTGAGTTCACTGTAATGCCCTTTGGTCTGACTAATGCACCAGCAATATTTATGGATTTGATGAATAGAGTTTGTAGGCCGTATCTTGATAAGTTTGTGATAGTGTTTATAGACGATATCTTAATCTACTCTAAGACTCAAGAGGAGCATGTAGAACACTTAAGGTTAGTCTTGGAACTGCTCAAAAAGGAGAAACTGTATGCTAAGTTTTCTAAGTGTGAATTCTGGCTAAGAGAAGTGCAGTTTCTTGGGCATGTGATAAATGGTAATGGGATTCATGTGGACCCTAGTAAGATTGAAGCTGTTAAGAATTGGAAAGCCCCTAGAACTCCGACTGAGGTTCGTTCGTTCTTAGGATTGGCTGGGTATTACCGTAGGTTCATTGAGAACTTTTCTAAGATAGCTAAGTCTCTTACTATCTTGACTCAGAAAAGTAAGACTTTTAATTGGGGTGAGGAACATGAATATGCATTTCAGACCTTAAAGGATAAGTTGTGTAATGCGCCTGTTCTAGCTCTCCCCGATGGATCAAAAGATTTTGTAGTATATTGTGATGCGTTCGGGATAGGACTAGGCTGTGTGTTAATGCAGAGAGGTAAAGTGATAGCCTATGCGTCTAGGCAGTTGAAAATACATGAGAATAATTATACTACCCATGATTTAGAGTTGGGTGCGGTTGTGTTTGCATTTAAGATCTGGAGACATTATCTCTATGGGACAAAGAATTTCATCTATACGGATCATAAGAGTCTTCACCATATCTTTAGTCAGAAAGAGTTGAATATGCGACAGCGTTGCTGGATAGAGTTGTTTAGTGATTATGACTGTGAAATTCGCTACCATCTTAGTAAGGCAAATGTGGTGGCTGATGCCCTAAGTAGGAAATAAAGAGTAAAGCCTAAGAGAGTTAGAGCTATGAATGTGATCCTTCAGTCAAGTATCAAGGATAAGATACTAACGGCTCAGAAGGAGGTTGTGGATGAATCTTCTGGATTACAGAAAGGTTTGGATGAGACGATTAAAAATTAGGAATGATGGAGCGTTGTATTACCTGGATCGAATATGGGTGCCTTTGAAAGGTGATGTGAGAACCCTGATAATGGACGAATCCCATAAGTCAAAGTACTCTGTACACCCATGAGCTAATAAGATGTATTATGATTTGAGAGATAGGTATTGGTGGCCTGGAATAAAAAAGGATATAGCTGAGTATGTTAGTAGGTGTTTGACTTGTTTAAAGGTTAAGGCTGAGCATCAAAGGCCATCTGGCCTGCTCCAGCAACCTGAGATTCCCATATGGAAATTGGAAGGGATAGCTATGGATTTTGTGACTAAGTTACCTAGGACTAGTAGTGGGCATGACACAATCTGGGTCATTGTGGACCGGTTAACTAAGTCTGCTCATTTTCTACCTATGCGTGAGGATTATAAGATGGAAAGGTTGGCTAGATTGTATTTGAATGAGATAGTTTCTAGACATGGTGTGCCGATCTCAATTATATCGGATCGTGATAGTCGTTTCACATTAAGGTTTTGGCAGTCAATACAAGAGGCATTAGGAACTCGCTTAGATATGAGTACGGCTTATCACCCTCAGACCGATGGTCAGAGTGAGCGTACTATTTAGACTTTGGAAGACATGCTTAGAGCATGTGTCCTAGACTTCAGAGGAAGTTGGGATGTTCATCTTCCTTTGGTTAAGTTTTCGTATAACAATAGTTATCATTCTAGTGTGAGATGTGCGCCGTTTGAGGCATTGTATGGTAGGAAGTGTCGTTCCCCGATTTTGTGGGCTGAGGTTGGAGAAGGTCAGTTGATAAGACCTGAGTTAGTGCAAGAGACTATTGAGACTATCTCGCAGATTAAGGATAGACTTAAAGCCGCGCGTGATCGTCAGAAAAGTTATGCCGATAAGAGGAGGAAGCCTCTAGAATTTAGTGTAGGTGACTATGTATTGCTCAATATGTCGCCTTGGAAAGGTGTGGTACGCTTTGGGAAGAAAGAGAAGTTAACACCTAGGTTCGTTGAACCATTTGAGATTATTGAGAAAGTAGGCCCTGTGGCCTATCGGTTAGAATTGCCTAAGGAGTTGAATGGTGTTCATGACACGTTCCACGTGTCGAACCTTAAGAAGTGTTTGGCTGATCCAACACTAAAAGTGCCTTTGGATGAGATCCAAGTTGAGGCTAAGTTAAATTTTGTGGAAGATCCTGTAGAAATTTTAGAAAGAAAGTTTAAGAAGTTGAAGCGTAGTAGGATTGCCATCGTCAAGGTTCGGTGGAATTCGAAACGTGGTCCTGAATTCACGTGGGAGCGTGAAGATCAGATGAAATTGAAATACCCGCATTTGTTTAGTGATGTTAGTATCTGAATTTCGGGGACGAAATTCTTTTAAGGGGGGTAGAATGTAACCTTTGCCCTTTTTGTGTTCTGAATATTTCATTAATAGTCCTTTGACTATTTGACTTTTGTCAGTTTATTCAGATTTTGTACCGTGTTGACGGTGGTGATTTTATGAGATATGTGATGATTTGAGGTTTATTGTGATTAATAATCCTTTTTTAAAGGTATTATTGTGTTATGTGTATTCCGGGTGGTTTGACCCGTGAATTTTAAGAAATGCCAAAAAACGAGTCCGACACGTCCGTTAATGTCCAAATTAAATTTTAAAGGGTTTAAAGTGTAAATATGGCAAGTGAATACTCTAAGTTAATGGAAAAGTATTTTTAAGGTGAATAAAAATGCTTTTTAACTTTGGGGTAAATTTTACGGTTGAGTTTTACGAGCTTTTAAGTGATTTCGACACGAGAAGAAAGGCCCGGGACTCCCTTGGATCCCATGGCCGGTTATGGTTAGAAAGGGAGACAAGGAGGCTAAATTTTAGCTCCTTTGTCTAAGAGATGTACACATATATGCTTCCACTAGAATTATTTTCATCATAATCCATTCCATTTACAAAAAATAAAAACACACACTTCTCTTGTGTGTGTATAGTTCGTCCGCCACCTACAACACACACACACTCATAATTTTTGAATTTTGATCAAGAAAACATGAAGACATAAATATTTGGGGTTGATTCTAGTGTTTGGTTATTCATTTAAACAACGTTTGGGTTGTCCGGTTCATGTCGAAATCTACAAATTTGAAGATTTTCTTGTAAGTTTTCAAATTTTAATTTTGTTTGTCCTTTTGGGTTTATTTTGATGCATAGATGTTAGTTGTACAAGTTGACCGTTATGAAAATTAATTTTTGGAAGCGAAATGAATTAAAAGGGTGCGTTTGGTTCGTGAATAGTGAAAAAGAAAATAAGGGTTTTTGTAGTTTTGATGTTGTGGTCGTGATGCTTGAATAATATATGTTGCTAGAATGCTTATTTTTGATAAGTTGCTTGTATAGCTTATTTGGGCTTATCTTTAAGCTATTTCTTGGCTTATTTAGGCTAAAAGGCCACGTGTAAATTTCCAAAGTCACTAGGAAAGTGATTTTGATTATTTTTGTGTTATGGCATATGTTGTGGACTATTTTTGAGGCTTATGGTAGTAACTAAAAGCGATAACGTAGTTATTACCTTATTTTAAAAGTTAGATGATACGCATTTAAGTTTAATGACTCACGAACCCCAATAAATCTATTTGGCCGCGCTAAACGGGAGGGGCTTATTTGATGTCCCGGATTATCCCTGACATATAAGTATAATACTTATATATGAAAATGGACCATGGTTTTGAACATAAATAGTATTTTGGACTTATAAATGTCCTAATGGACCCCTTGTTGGGCCTTGAGGCCCAATAAATAACTTTATTTGGTCATTTTGAGAGTTTAGTGGACTTTTTAAAAGCGAAATGTATTTACGAAGTGATATTGATCGTTATTTTGTGAAAACTTTTTGGTGAAACTTTAAAGTTTGAGATTTTTAATTTTGTCGTAAAGGACGAATTGTGAAAAGTGTTTGGAAATGGTAATTTGAAAAACCTTGGAAAACGTATGTAAACCACACGACGTGGTGCATGTCGAAAGTTTTTCGTAAAAAATTTTATACCTATAAATTTTACGTTAAAACATATTTTTGAATTTTATAAAAAGATAATATTTTATAATTTTATTTAATTAATAAAATTCACTAAAATGACGAAAAATATATTTTTTTCTCTCCCAAAACTTTCCTAAGGAGTTTGTTGTTATAAAAACATGTCATTTTTCAAGTCAAGAAATGATTGTTTATTTTGAAGTGATAAGGTGTACGGAAGTGGAACTTGGTCGAGATATATTTATAATTATAATTATAAAAAATTTATTATATTACTTATCTATATGCGCTAAAAGCAGTATAAGTATGTATTATCGAAGAATGAGATTGATATGATTGATGGAGATAAGTCGTCCCATCACACCACTAAAACTGTTTTGGGTATTTACAACGCGTCAAAACTTTATGGCAAACAAACGTGAAGATTGTTTTGGAAGTGATTTGAATTAAAATGAGAAGACTATTTAACGTGTGGGCTATGTCCTGTCGGGCGTCGTTGCATTTTGCTTGTGTAGTAGAAGTTTGGTTGCTAAATGCTTCTTAAGGTGAGTTTCGCTCGTAGCCCCCACTTTTTACTGTTTTTTTCCGTTGGGGGAAAGGTGAATACTCAAACTTTTTTTGAAATATTTTGAATTAATCTTGCGAAATGTGGTGTTTGTTTTTGGGACAAGATATGTGCTTATGACTGTTATGTGAATGATTATGCTGTTGATTATACTAGCATTAATGGATAAGGACATGGCAAGGTTTCTGAGTGGTACTTGTATGTACTGTTTTTGGCATACAAGGTTTCTAGTGTGTTACTTGCATGTACGTGTTTGGCAATGCAAGTTCTGTGTTGGGTACACCCTAATATAGTGCTGCCAGCTGGTAGGTTATATGAGTACCCCTTATGGACGCGTGTAATGATTATGGGAGTTTTGCTGACTTCTGTATTTATTATTAGGAATTTGAATCTGACTAGCGGGGAAGCTAGTGTCCTTAGATTGATTAGCATATATTCACTGTCATATAGCACTATTGTCCACTGTTGAAATATTGGCACAACTTTTGGGTTTAAGGTCAAACCTACGAGCTCACCAACATTATTGTTGACGTTTTCGAGTATCATTTTCAGGTGAAGTGAAAGAGGAATAGTTTGGTGATTAATAGCAGACTTAGAAGTTTCCCGTGTGGAATTTCGTTTGAAGTCTTGCTTGCTTGTTGTTTGATTTTAGTATTTGGAGATTTTGGATAAAGTTTGGTTATGGTCCCCTGCGAGGGCATATGAATAAATGTAAGAGATTTGTGGATTTTAGTTGCGATTTGGGACATCACTTGAGTCTGTTCAAGGTTGATGGTCTTCATAGCACTTGGAGTTTATGCAATATAGTTTTCTCTATTTTTGTACCTTGTGTTATGATTAATCATTATGTTGTATTCCCGAGTTTTCGCCATTGTCGGGGGTGTGACATACAGGGAGTTGACACACAAAGCCATGTTCTCCCGATAATACAAACAGAATTTAGTGACATAAACCTTAGTTTTGTCTCACAACAAGCAACTGCTAGTCAGGTTATAGATGATGTGATGAGGTAATTATCATTTGATGAAACAAAATTGGATGGAGATGTAGGCTTTGCTGATGTTGCGGGGGTGGTGTGGACAGTTCAGGGTTAAGTCATGATGAGTCATTTGGAGTTGATGACATGGACTTAAACTTAAATGAACCTGTAAACCTAAATGTTTCCCAAGTTGAAACACAATCTAAGCTCCATGTGTCTAAGGAACCAGATGTTAGTAGAACTCAAGAATCCATTTTGTCAGAGGTTAGCACTCAAGAACCCTTTGTGGCAGAGGTTAGCAATGAGGTACCCATTGTGGAAGAGGTTGGAACTCAGGAATTCAGTGTGGAAGATGTTATAGTTGAATATTATGTGAGTTCTGGGGAAGATGCTGAACAGGGTAATGGTCAGGAAGATGAATCAGCTCCTACTGATGGAAAATTCTTCTATGATGATGAAGGAATAGATACTGCATATGAAACTGAATATGATGTTCAGTATAGTGAAGATGCAGGTACAGATGATGATGATGTTGTAGACGAAGATTTTTTGGTAGATGAAGAGAATGAGATTGTAGAGCCTGATGTTCATGTCCATTTGTTTGGTATTAGCATGGATATTCCTTTTGACAATATTGGTATCGCTAATCTAGTGTCGGATAATGTTTTAGAAGGAGAGGACGTGGATGTCATTAATGCGGATGGTTTCGACAGTGACCTTGGTAATGATGAAGAAAAAAATTACAGGAAGAGAAGGTTAGCCGAATTGAGGACAGAAATGGAAGGTGTTATAAATGCTAGTGGTCAGTGGAAGTACTCATTTTACACTGGTCAGAAATTTACTACTCCAAAAGAGGCTAAGGACAGAGTCTACCTGTTGAGAATCGTTTAGCCTATCTAGGATATGTTTTACAAACAACATTAATAAGCACAGCGGAAATCATAAAGAACAGTAATGTTGTTAAACAAGGTTTTAACCGAACGTTCATGCCTCAATTTTATTAATACGTTACCTAACTGTAACATGGATCCTATGATCCTTGAGGCTACTAATACATATAGACGACTATAACA
>BQNB010195353.1:0-11373 GCA_026074375.1 Tanacetum coccineum | reverse complement strand
TAAATATACGTATTATATTATATATATTTGTGAAGAATTTCCTTTTTACCTTTGTCCTCAAGGGTAATTTGGTAATTTTCCATTATATTATATATTTTATATTTTACGTATATAGAATTGCTGCAATCAATTAACACTCTCGATGTGTCACAAAACCACTTTAGCAAGTGACACGTTGATTGATTTTCAAATCGATTTTTCTATTTCAATCGGTGAGATAGTAACTCACTGGTTCACTCTTATCGTGCTGTCTGCTTTGAGATGTTCCGATAATGAGAACATGCTGAGTTTGATGAATCTAATGCAAATGTGTTAGAAAGATTCTATACTTCAGCTGGAAATCATGTCAAGGAAATTCTTCTTAAATTGAATCTACCTGATCACAGGTCGATCCTCACGGATTCGAAGGTTACTCCAACCAAACACGAGCGAACGACAAAGCCATATTCGTCCCCCCTCTTTATTGCTAATTGTTTTATCGCAGGAAACTTAAAGATGGTGGTGAAGGTACCTGTTTCTCGCTGACTCACAAGATTCATAGCCACATGCTCATACCAGACCGACAAACATAAAGACATCATGAAAGCTCAAGTACATGTTTCAAGACTTCTGCTACTCTGATACCGAACGTCTTTCTCGAAGTGACGAAGTGTTAAAGTTAAAGAATTTCAAGAAAGATGCAACATTAAAGCTTTCCAAGTCAACAAATCAAGAATGGTATGAGCATGTCGGTCCAAAAGTCACAAGATCACAAGATGACCAAGTTACAAGATGACCAAGTCACAAGATAGCGAAATGAGATTATGCTTGGTTGATGAACTCACATCTCCACTTACAAGTAAAGATAAAGGAACAAGCTCGAGCCTAAAGTCAAAGATTACTACAACATATTTACAAGAGAAAGTCAAGTTTACGAGATGAAGACTAAAAGATATAGCATAGTATGCTAGGTTTAAATTTTGTAAAATGGAGTGACCTCCCTTAGGGGGAGATTGTTGGAAACACGAAAAGTATCAGTCACTTCTAAGTTGTAATAGTCTTAGCCCATAGTTTGTTATATGATTAGTCTAGTAAGCTAGTCTGGCCCAAGGCCCATGGAAAGGTCGTTATGGCTCATGGCCGGCCATGTATGTAGTTTATATACCCTCTCCATGCCTTGGAGAGGGTGGTTGGTTGTTTCATTTCTTATTTTCACACACATAATTATATTATCATCTTTCTCTCTAGATACTTTCCAACCTACTTCTCTCTCTAGTTCTTGCATAATATCAAAGATTACTAGTATTCTTCACATAATTATTCAGATACAGGCAATCATGATTTTGATGATGATTCTAGTGATGACTACATGAGCTATATGGCCCGTGATCTTGATTAGCAATTTTCAAATGTAAAAGAAACATAATCATCACCCAATCACTGGATTGCCAGCTTGGCAATCCGTGTAACCCAATTTGATCTAACGGCCAAGATTAAGCATCTAATGATTGGAAGAATTCAAGGGACGAGATCAAAAGCCAAGGAGTGTGTGAAGACCTAGAAGCATCCATTCTTTGGGCCTATAAATTCGCTGCGCTTCCTCTCTCACTCAACTTCTTATTTTCTCTAGTTTTTAGTAGCTTTAGTGTAGCTTTTAAATTTCAGCTTATGTAATTTTCTTAGCTTATTGTTTTAAGTAACATGTAACTTTTCATTTCCATCTTGTAATTAGTTTTTACTATTAATAAAAGTTTGAGTTTAATTATTAATCAATTGATTTTTTAAATGTTCACTTTGATTCAAAATTATGATTGAATAAGCTGGTTTACTGTTTCATGAGCTCTCAAAGCTATTCATAAGCTACTTAAAAGCTCTCAAAATACTTGAAAACTCCATGGAATTGGATGGCTGCTTTGAGTTTTCAAGTAGGTATTAGTGCTTGAGGGTCAAGCTTTAGGATTAGACTATGTATTGAAATTAAGCTTAAGCTGCTTAAATAAGCTCTATTAAGAGCATTCCACCTCTGTTTAGCTGAGGTGTAGGTATTCTCCTTTTTATTTTTCTTTATTTACTTTTCTGTCTTTAATATTCTAGCTTAATTTTGCTTATTAGCTTATTGTCTGCTTATTATAATTGTTATCTGTTTAATCTTGCTATTTTAGTTGTTAAATGTTATTAGTATTCAATAGTTAGCATAATTCATAGTTGCTTATCATTTTTCTATAAATCTGTCATAAAATCCAAAAATATTAGCATAGTATAGTAGCTTATAATTCTGGCTTATTTGATTGCTTAAATCTGTTCATTAGGTTGGTTAAAAGCTTTCTGATATCTGGTATTTGAATTTTGTTCATTGATTCTCAGTTTTATAAGCTGAAATATGGATTTGAAAATTTTAAGAGAGTGTTTGGGTCAAGCAGTACTAACTCAAGTTAGTACTGCTTGAGCCCTTTTGGTCTTTTGGATTCACTTCACATCTCATATGTAAGTCTATAAGATTAAGATTTTATTGTTTTAAAGGTTCAATACAATTTAGTTTTCATAAGATTGCATAGTTGTTTTATATAAAATTGTTAGCATACTGTTCAAATTCTAAGTTCGTTTTAAGCTCAAAGTCAGATTTAGCTGATGTTCGTTTCTCATTTCACACTTAGGTTTGTTGTTTAAAAGCTGTAGAAACATGTTTTTAGTCTGCCTCTATTGGACTCAAGTTTTGTCCACTTTGCTTGCAAACTGCATCAGCAGCATAAAAGGACAAACACCACTTTTCAATCTTAAATATCAGAGGGTAGAATTAGTTATTAGGTCTCAATTTTTAGCATACAAGTAGATTATAGGGTAGTGTACATTTGTTTGAATTTGCTTTTTAAAAATAAGCTTGTCTAGTTATCTGTTTTTAAGCTCAAATTCTGCCTTTTGTCTTTTCAAAATTAAAAGTTAACTCAGCACATGCTGAGTATAAAAGCATTTTTCAAGTTACTTTTTCATTAAGCATTTGAAGTTCAAATTACTTTTCAAAAGTGGATTTGTGTAGCTTATTGGTCAAACTACAAAGTGGTACAAGCTAGATTTTCACCAGGTTCCTCTAGCTTATTAAAAATAATCTCAAAAGTTGCTTAATCTGTCTGTTTCGTTCTCAGTTTTAAGATAAGTTCTTAATTGGTCTTTTCAGCTTATAACTCATTTCCTTATTGCCTCTATTTCTTGGGTTGCCACTAAGTTTATTAAGGGTAATTGTAGGTTGCTTATAGCTTGTTAAGTCCTAGATTTGGCTTATGTCAGTTTTAGAGCTTATTAAGTTTTGAAAATAGTCCAAAAAGAAGTTTAAGTATTTCTGTCTGATTTTTAGCCATTTTCTAGCTTATTTTAGATTTACAAAAAAGTTGTCTTTTTAAAAGTTGTTAGTTTTTAGTAGTTTTACAACTTTGTTTTTAAAATTTTTGAAAAATAAAAAAATATATAAAAACAAAAGGCCACAGGTTCGAACCTGTGACCTCTTGCCTCACACACACGTCCCACAATCACACACACTCACAAGCTGCGCCCTTGGGTCTTTTTCAAACTAGAGTCCACTTAAATTTCTTTTATCCACATTTTGTTTTCCCTTTTAAAAATAAGCCGTAGCTTAATTCTGTCTTTTTAGGGCTTAATGTGTTAGCTTATTTTTAGTTTTTATTTTTATAAAATCCAGCAATACTTTTTACACTTTTAGTAATTTCCCTAGAATTTTTAGGATTAGTTTTGCATTTTAAACATTTATTTTCATTAAAAACTTTAAAAAATCATAAAAAATAGAAAAATAATCAAAAAAATAATTTTCTTTTTTATAATTTTTTTTATCATATTCTAGGCTTAGGTTTTAAAATTACTTTCTTATGGTTAATATTTTGTAATTTCACTTTTTAAGGAACGGGATTTCGTTCCCGTTCTCGTTTTCTTCATTTAGGGTTTAATTTTAGTGTACTTGCTTATTTGTCGCGTTTTATTAAATTTCCATTAACGTTTTCGTAGTTAGCTTTAATTGTGATTTTATTTTTCTCAGTATTAGGATATTTTGAAAACTATCATCTTGAAATTTAATTATCAAATTCATTGTCAAATTAAAAGGCAAGGTCTCAATGTTCATAAGTCTTTGGGAGAAAACGACCCGGTGGAATACTTACTGGTAAACGTGGAATAAATATTTTGTGTATTTTTCCTTATTCTTTTGTCCTCACGGGTAATTTTTTAGGGATGTCTGTTAACTTTTGAATTTTATACGATCCTAAAATTTTAGATTTTAAATTTCATTTTTTTTGCTTTTTAAAATTAAGTTTAGGGAATTTAGTTTTTATTATAAAAAGTAGTGAAAAATATTTTCTGAGTTTTTTCTCGATATTTTAGACTTTTTCTAAAGGTATAAAATCTGTTTTAGAATTTTTAGGAAAATTAATGTTGTTATTTTCTAGAATTTTAAAATAGATTACAAGGTTTTTTAATTTAATTAATAAATTATAAAGAAAATTCAAAAAATTATATATCATTTTTTAGAAAATTTTCTTTTGTTATTTTAGAGGTTTAAGAAAAAAATTAAATTTGCAGTTTTAGCATTAACTTTTTTTGCCTTAGATGTTTTTAGGTGCGGTTTTTTAGGATTTTTCCCGGGTTTTGCGTTTTTAGTTTATATTTGTGTGCCTTAATTGTTTTTAACGTGTTGATTTAATTTTCCCTTAGTTTAGAAATTCCAATCATATTCTTGTTCCATTCTAGCATCGATTATTCAAAACCACGGCTTCATGATTTCCAATTTGCATTCCTCGTTGGGGATAACGACCGGGATTTTCATACTTCCGGTATACTACAAGTGAGATATTATGATTTCATTATTATAAAGTATTATATATTTTCTTATATATATTAATATTTATATATTATATATATATATATATATATATATAATTTAAAATAAAGGGGTTGTTCAAGAGTTTATCTATTTTTTGGCGCCGCTTGCCGGGGATGATTGTTTACCGATTGTTGAGCCGTTTGACAATTTGTGTGTGATAGATCCCCTTTTTTCGTGTGATAGTTATTTTGCTTATTTTCATATAAAAAAAGTACAAAAATATTTTTTTCTTTCATTATTAGTATATATATATAAATAAATAAATCAAAAAATCAAAAAAACATTGTCCATAAAGAGAAATAAAATTCACCATCAATATAATACTTTCAATTGAAGTATTATCATTATAAGTTCCGATAAAAAGATAAAAAACTTACCTTTTGTGTTCTCTCGCGAGGTTCGGTTCACCTTTGGAAGTTAAAACAAACTCTTAGGGATGGGTATAAGGGCGGGTCGTTTCCTAGGAAATACGACCCTAAAGGAGAAATGTTTTTTAATACGCTTCGCGCTTTTCTACTCCTTCGCTCATTTTGTGCGGTTTTTCTCTTTAAGAGTTTACCGAGAGCGAGTTGATTATTGGTTAAGTGTCTTATCCTCATTGTCCGTTATTAAAATATATTTGTGAAAATACATTGTTGAAAAAAACTAAAAAAAATAAAAAAATTAAAAAAGAAAAAACGTATTTTATCGCGAAACGTAAACACTTAACGTAACCAATAAAAATAAAATGGGCAATGATGATAATTATCCTCTAAATAATCATATAACACTTGCTTGATGTAAACATTTAATTGTTTAATGCCCATTTGCATTGAATGATCATTTTTAGTTTACGCGATTTAGCTTAACGATTACGATTTAAAAGCAAACGCGTAAAACCCTAAAAATAAATTATGGATTACATAATGTTGTACAATGACCTAAAATATGAGGTGTTATACCAAGGGTTACGAGGATGCCATCGTTGTTCCCGAGATCACCGCGGACAACTTTGAGCTTAAGCACGGTTTGCTTACCCTCGTTCAAAACAAACAATTCTTCGGACATGACAAAGAAGACCCTCATGCTCACACTTCTACGATGAAGTTCCCGAACGTCCCGAGCACGTCGGTAAAGCTTATGCTTTTCCTGTTTTCTCTCAAGGGTGCAGCCCGGATTTGGCTTGAAAAATAACCCCCTCGATCGATTCTCACATGGGATGATCTTGTTTCGAAATTCATCAACAAATTCTTCCCTCCTTCCAAAACAACAAATCTTCGAAATGAAATCATGAGATTTCAACAACGATTTAATGAAACTTTCTACGAGGCATGGGACCGATTCAATGATCTTCTTCGGGCATGCCCACATCATGGATTTTCGGAATTACATCAACTCGATACTTTCTATAATGCTTTGAACTCTAATGATCAAGATTTGTTGAATTCCGCCGCGGGTGGTAACTTTTTGGATAAAATGCCCTGTGATTGCCTAAGAATCATTGAGAGAAAATCCAAAGTTCGTAATTCACGTAACAAACCGGTTGTTGCCAAAGTGAGTTCGAGCTCTTCCACCCCCGGTATTTCTCCCGATGTTGCCGAACTTAAAGACAAGGTGAAAGCTTTACTTCTCGATAAGAAAAACCAAACCCAAGCTCCCGCTCCCGTGAAAGCGGTCGAGGAAAGTTGTGTTACTTGCGGTGGTGCTCATTCTTACCAGAATTGTCCCGCCACCGTTGGCAACATTTATCGTGACAATATTCAAAAGTACGTCTCTCAAGCCGCCGCAGCTAATTTCAATCAAGGAAATACCGGTTACCGAGCCCCGATTGCTAATCAAATTAGACCTCCCAGTTTTCCTCCCGTTCAAAACCAAGGAAATAACCAAAATCGTTACAACCAAAACTGGGGGAATAATTACAACCAAAGCCAAATTTATCGACCATCGATTAATCAACCCCCGGTTCACCAAGCTCCACTTTACCAAGCTCCGGCTCTACAAACACAAGGTGCGACCAAGATCGATTTTGAAAGCTACGTCAAGGCTAATGATGCGGTTATGAGAAACATGCAAGACCAAAACCAAAACTTGCAAAATCAAATGACCAATTTAACGGACATGCTTTCCAAATTCGTGAATTCCAATACCGCTTCTACTTCAGGTTCAGGGACACTCCCTAGTAATACCATTACTAACCCGAAGGAAGATTTGAAGGGTATTACCACCCGAAGCGGTGTTTATCAAGGACCCATGGTTCCTACTACTTCTTCTTCTCCTCCTAAAGTAGTGGAACGTGAAACTGAGGTGAAAAAGGACACGGTGCCTCCTACTAATAACGGAAGTACCAAAGACGTCCAACCTCCGGTTATCCAAGTTTAACCTCATGTACCAAATTCTGAGCCCGTTGTTGCTCCTGTTAGTGCTTTGATGCCTAACTCAAAACCATCAATTCCGTATCCTTCGAGACGTAATGATGAAAGGCGTCGTGAAAAAGCTAACGACCAAATTGAGAAATTCTACGAAATCTATAAAGATTTGAGTTTTGAAACTAGCCTCACGGATGCTTTGATTCTTATGCCAAAATTTGCCTCGACTCTTAAAGCTTTAATCAAAAACAAAGAAAAATTAAGTGAAATGGCTAGAACTCCGTTGAATGAGCATTGTTCGGCGGTCATCCTCAACAAGTTACCCGAAAAACTTGGTGACCCCAGCAAATGGATGAGTGCTTAGCCTTGGCCGATCTTGGCGCTAGCATAAATCTCATGCCATTATCCGAGTGGAAAAAACTTTCTCTTCCGGAGCTCACTCCTACTTGTATGACTCTTGAACTTACGAACCGTTCAATTACCTAATCGATCGGTATCGCCAAAGATGTCTATCTAAAAGTAGGAAAGTTCAAATTCCCGGCCAACTTTGTAGTCGTAGACTTTGATGCCGATCCCCGAGTTCCCCTAATTCTCGGGAGATCCTTCTTAAAGACCGGACGTGCTTTGATTGATGTGTACGAAGGAGAATTAACTCTTCGTGTTGGAAAAGAAATCATAACATTCAATCTAGACCAAACTTCGAGATACTCCTCTAATTACGATGATATGACGGTGAACCGAATCGACGTCATTAAAATGGCTTGTGAGGAGTATTCTCAAGAAGTTCTCAGTTTCTCCGATGTGATCACGAGTGGCAATCCCACTCCTTATTATGACCCGATCGTTTCTACCTCTTCTCCAACTCTCACTCCCTTTGGGGATAGTGATTTTCTTCTCGAGGAAGTCGATGCTTTCCTCGCTCTTAAAGATGATCCAACTTCATTAGAAGTTGATGACTCTTACTATGACCCGGAGGGGGATATTCTTCTTCTTGAATCATTTCTCAATGATGATCCATCATTACCCCCTCTATGTGCTTAAATACACATACCTTTTACCTTTAAAAACGAGCTGAAATAACCAAAAACGGACTTAAAATGCCAAAGATACGCTTGTTTTGCTAATTGTATTGTGCAGGAACGGATAACCAAGAAAAGGACGAAAAACAAAGCCAAAACGACAAAACTGGACTCGGAATGGAAAAGCTGTGAAGGACAAAGCCAAATCAAAGCCAAAGACCAGAAAAGTCAAAGTCAAAGTCAACTCAACAAATTAACAGTCAAAACCGGAGCCGTAATTGAAGAATACTATTGGTTGCAATCTCAACCCATCTGATGGGCCGGGAAAGCCCAATAGTATATTGATGAAGACTGTGAAGACCAAATGGGCCCTCAATCAATGACAACAGCCCATTTGTGTGCAATTGACAGAGACTATGAAGACTTTGAAGGCCCGATCCTAGCCCTTGAACAAGCCAATCTCAGCCATTGTACACACAAAACCCACCCAAACCTTATTGGGCCTTAAAAAGCCCAATAACATAAGCCTAAACCTTATTGGGCCCAGACACACTTAATTGGGCCCAATACAGGCCCAAGCAAACCCAATTGGGCCCAATACACAATCCCAAGCCCAAACCCTGGCCCAAAAACAATTTTTACAAAACCTTAGGGACTTAAATTGTCAATTCTGAAAATTGTTTTATAAAAGAAAAGTGTTTTAAATTAAATGAAGGACTAAAATTGCAATTTTACAAAGTATTTTTCCTTGTAAAACACCAAGGGCTGAAACTGCCAAGTCATGAATCCTTTTATATCTTTGTTTCAATAAACCACATGGGCCATTTGTGCCATTTCCGAAACTTACTTATAACTAACAAAGAAAAGAATAAAAAGAGTGGCAAGAATGTGAAACTTCGGGGTTTCTTTTTGGGCATTATGAAACATTCAAATGTATAACCAATCCCGGTCACCCTTTCTACCCATTTCCCGCCACTCACCAATTCCCACACACACTCACGAGATTACCTTCCCCTCTTTACCCAAACCTTCCTTTACCCAGATAAACCCTTTCCCACACCCCACTAACCTTTAATTTGGTCCAGGTTGGCAATCCCACTATTCCCGAGCTCCATCAATGGCTGAAATTGGTCATTAAGAAGCACAAACCCAAATCAAAGGGCTAGGATTGGTTAGAGGCTTACCACTCTCATAAGAAACACAACAAGAAGAAGAAGAAACATTGGGGAGCTTATATAAATACAAGAAAACACAATGCCGAAGACACACTAGTTTTAGTTTAGCTTTTCTTAATTAATTTTTAATCCACTTGTAATTTAAGTTTCCAGCTTGCTTTTTAAGTGTAATGTTACTGTTTTAAAAGTTTAATTCAAGTTTTAAAGTTGATACTAAGTTTCTTGTGATTTTCAATATTATTCGTCTTTTAAATTCTTTGTTAATCTTGAGAAAATTGTAGTTACTTGTTTCTTTTTAACTATACTGTCACTAACATCAAGTTACCTTAATTATTTTTAAGTATAATCAAGTTAAAAAGTCATTCGGCTTATTTAAGGGGGTGTTTGGGAAAACCTCAAAATGGGTCAGTTTGGGTATGGAATGGGTCACAAGCACTCAGCCATTTTAGGCTGAGTGTGTGGGTTTAATTAAGCTAAAAAGAACCACAGATTTTAGTAAAAAAAATTGGTTTTTAAAGTCTCTTAAGTTTTGTCAAAAATTTGGTAAGAAAAAGCTCCCAACCCACTTAAGCTGCTTAGACAGCTTAAGCAGCTCATTTTTGAGCTTATTGTAGTCACAAAAGGGCCCCTTTAAAAGCCATGTTTTCTGTCCCTTTTACTTTGACCAAGTTTAAGTCAAATTTGGCTTTGCATTTTTTTTAGAACCCTCAAATTCAAGCCACAATTTCAGCAGCTTATATTGTTTCCTAAGCTCTCATCTTTTGAATATAAGCTCATTAGGCACCCCTTTGATTCTGTTTGTGTTTTGTTTTGGCTAATAAGCTCTTGAGGGCTTATATTCATAAGCCCAAATAAGCCCCCTCACCACTGCCTGTTTTTCCCCTGGTGCTGAAACCAATATTCAGCACCCTTTAACTTGCTTATTTTGTATTAAGCCACTAGTTTCTTTTAGTTTTCTTTGTAGCTTATAGGTAGCCCTTTAAGCTCCCAAGATTTTGTAGCTTAATTCCCCCTCTAGGTTAGCTTATTTAGGCTGCAAAGTAGCCCTTTTTCTTTTTTTTTTACAATCAAGTCAATTTAGCTTATTTGCATATTAGCTTATTTTAGGGCTTAATCTAAATAATTTAGCTTATTTAGGATTCCCCTTCACTATTTATCTGCCCCCCATAGATTTTAGCTTATCTAGTTAGCTTAAACTTCAAAGCAAAAGCAAATAAGCTCATAAGCTTAAAAAGCTACTGCAGCCCCAAAAAGCTCATCTTTCTAGCTTATTAAGTTGGATTCAGCTTATGTGCCTTTTAGGAAAAATGTTGCCAATAAGCCCCTGAACAAGTTTCCTTTTTTGAGTTTTGGCCAATAAGCACTTTGGACCCATATTGTTAATCGGGGTCCACTTCAGGGACCATTTGTGTAATTTCTATCTTCTTGGTTAACTTAGTTAGTCCCTAGTGTTAACTGTGCTGTTACCTCGTTAGTCCTTTTGTCCTTTCACTGTTAGTCCCTTAGGTTAACATTAGTTAGTTTATTTAATTTAATTAATTTAAATTAGGTTTAGATTTAATTAGTTTAATTAGTTTTAATTAGTGTTTAATCTTTAAAAATTCATAAAAAATACAAAAATTAACAAAAAATTATTTTTCTTTTTTATAAAATTTTCTTTAATCAAGTAGTTTGTAGGAAAATTAATAAAACTTGTGTAGGGTAATTTTTGCTAAAAATTCAGTTCCGGGCCCGTTTACCAGCCCGGATTTTTTCGTTTCTTACCGTTTTGTTCGCTTTTTAACTCCGATTTTGAAATTTTTTACATTTTCTTTTAAGTTAGAATATTTTTAAGTTATTTAAATTATAAAATTAAGTTTAGGACTTTATTTTTATAATTTTTAGTTTTAGGCTTGCTATTTAATTCCCGATAGTCTATAATTGCATATTTAATTTAGTTAATTAATTTTAATTATTTTAGTCAATCATTTTTA
>BQNB010195352.1:0-11373 GCA_026074375.1 Tanacetum coccineum | reverse complement strand
GATTGAACATATA
This sequence comes from Tanacetum coccineum, assembly GCA_026074375.1. Classification (NCBI taxonomy): domain Eukaryota; kingdom Viridiplantae; phylum Streptophyta; class Magnoliopsida; order Asterales; family Asteraceae; genus Tanacetum; species Tanacetum coccineum. The sequence goes on along the minus strand of BQNB010195352.1, from coordinate 11,360 downwards.
ACTCGGATCTATACATTTTTGAAAGTAAACTTTTAAACCATAAAACAAATGTGTAAACTATTCAACCTCCCCTTCTAGTTTCCACAAAACCTTAAAGTGTGAAATGCTTAGTATTTATAGGACAAGGGGGTCTAGGGTTTCATGGTTTATTGCTACAAGTGACCAACACACACCAAAGGTGTGTGCACACCTTTGCTCGGCCGAAACCAAGCCACAAGGACCATGGGTTCAAATTTTTGGATCATGGTTCATTATTCAAGCATATAAGTTAGTCAATCTTCGTCAAATGGTGTACATGTGATCAAACATCACATGCATAAGTCAAATGGTGATATTTGTGCATGAATGGGACATACTCATATGTCATTTTCACCTCTTACATGCATACATGCATGAGTTTTTCAAAATAAGATGCCATTTATTTAATTTCAATGCTCATGGTTTATTTGGTTTGGGGTTTAAGCGTCCAATATACAACAAGGGAAGAGGGTGAATAAAATTTTTGACTCAAGAATACGAGATGGACGATAACTAAAGTTTACACGAAAAGATTTTGAGTTTCCGGGGTTCCGTTAGGTCAAAAACGCGAAAAACACAATTTAAACGTTAAAGCGTAAAAATAAATACTAGGAGTGATCGTAAACTACGAAACACTTAGAAAAGATCAAATAACTCATATAATATCTAAACTAATCAAAATCCGAAGTCGGAACGTGTCCGATGACGTTTTACAGAATTACGCGGGTTAACTTCCCGGTAAACTGCCGGATTCAAACGTAACATATAAAAGTAAAAAAAAAAATTGTCAGAAAAGTTTAAAATATTGACCTGTAATTTTCAGGGTGTGACATTCTTCCCCCGTTAAAGAAGCTTTGTCCTCAAATCTTAAGACGTGGACGGAGGGTAAACGAAAAGATGAGGGTACTTTTTCTTCATTTGGTCTTCACGCTCCCAAGTAAACTCGGGCCCTCGTCTTGAATTCCAACGGACCTTCATGATTGGAATGCGGCTTTGCTTTAGCCGTTTAACTTCTCGATCCATAATTTCAACTGGTTCTTCAATGAAATGGAGCTTGTCATCAATCTGGATCTCATCCAACGGAATAGCTAGTAGTTCGTCTACGAAACACTTCTTCAAATTTGAAACATGAAAAGTGCTATGAACTCAGCTCAACTGCTCTGGGAGTTCAAGTCGATACGTAAGCATTCCTACCTTATCAAGAATTTTGAAAAGGTCTAATATAGCGAGGGTTCAACTTCCCCTGTTTGCCGAAACATATCACTCCTTTCCACGGTGACACTTTTAACATGACCTTATCTCCAACCTCAAACTCTAATGGCTTACGTCTCCTATCAGTGTAGCTCTTCTGTCTATTTCGTGCAGCTTGAATATGCTTCTTAATCTGAATGATCTTCTCAGTTGTTTCAAGAACAATTTCTGGACTAGTGAGCTGAGCGTCTCTAACCTCAGCCCAACAAATAGGCGATCTACACTTTCGGCCATAGAGAGCTTCAAACGGTGCAGCTTTGATACTCGTGTGATAACTATTATTATAGGAAAACTCCACCAAAGGTAGGTGTCTATCCCAACCTTTCCCAAAATCAATTACACAAGCACGTAGCATGTTCTCTAAGGTTTGGATAGTTCTCTCACTCTGACCATCAGTCTGTGGATGGTAAGCCGTACTCATATCCAACTGAGTACCTAGGGCTTCGTTCAACGATTTCTAGAAATGAGAGGTAAACTTACTGTCTCGATCAGAAATAATCGAAACCGGCACTCCATGTCTCGAGGCTACTTCCTTCAAGTATTGTCTCGTCAACTTCTCCATTGAGTCAATTTCCTTCATTGGTAAGAAATGAGCAAACTTTGTGAGTCGGTCTACAATTACCCAAATTCTATCTTGACCAGACGGCGTCTTTGGCAGCTTAGTAACAAAATCCATAGTAATGTTTTTTCATTTCCATACTGGGATCATAGGTTGAACCAACAAACCGGATGGTTTTTGGTATTCGGCCTTGACTTTGGAACAGGTCAAACATTTACTAACGTAGGTGGAAATCTCAGCCTTCATATTCGGCCACCAATACAACTTCTTTAAATCTTGGTACATCTTGTCTGATCCAGCATGTACCGAATACTTTGACTTATGCGATTCATTCATAATCAACTCTCTTAAGTCACCAAAACAGGGTATCCAACTTCTCCCAATCAAGCATAACGTTCCATTAGCACGTTGCTCAAGCTTCTTAATCATACCACACAGATCTTCTGTTCCATAATTCTCCTCCTTTCTCACCTCAACTTGAGCTTCTAAGATCTGCACAGGGAGGTTCAGACCAATCGTCAAAACTAAAGCTTGAACTCGTAGTGGCTTAATCCGTTCCTTTTGGCTCAAGGCATCTGCCACCACATTCGCTTTTCCCAGATGATAATGAATTTCGCAGTCATAGTTGCTCAACAGTTCCAACCATCTACATTGTCTCATGTTCAACTCTTTCTGATCTAGAATATGTTGCAAACTCTTATAATCAGTTAACACAATGCACTTTGTGCCGTACAAATAATGTCTCCACATTTTGAGGGCAAACACTACAGCTCCAAGCTCTAAGTCACGTATAGTGTAATTCTTCTCATGAATCTTAAGTTGGCGTGATGCGTAGGATATGACCTTCTCCCTTTGCATCAAAACTGCACCCAATCTTTTACGAGAAGCATCATAGTAAACCACGAAGTTTTCACTACCTTCAGGTAAAGCCAAAATCGGTGCACTACACAACTTCTGCTTTAGCAGTAGAAATGCAGCTTTTGCCTTTTCACTCCAATCAAACTTCACGTTCTTTTGAGTCAGCTTTGTCATAGGTTTGGCAATTTTTGAGAAACCTTCGATAAATCGTCGGTAATAGCCAGCAAGACCTAGAAATTGACGAATCTCTATCGGAGTCTTGGGCGATGCCCAATCCTTGATTGACTTAATCTTAGTCGGGTCCACGTGAATGCCTTCACTATCAATCACGTGACCAAGAAATTATACCTTCAACAGCCAAAATTCACACTTCGAAAACTTAACGTATAATTCCTCCTTATTAAGCAACTCCAAGATTAACTTAAGGTGTTTTGCGTGCTCTTCTTCGCTCTTGGAGTAGATCAAGATGTCATCAATAAAAATGATCATGAATTTATCTAAGTACGGTTTACGCACCCGATTCATCAGATCCATGAATATTTCTGGTGCGTTGGTTAGTCCAAACAGCATTACTTGAAACTCATAGTGATCGTAGCGTGTTCTAAACGCTGTCTTTGGAATGTCTTCCTCTCGAACTCTGAGTTGGTGATAACCAGATCTCAGGTCGATCTTAGAGTAGACTTTTGATCTTTGCAACTGATCAAATAGGTCTTCGATTCTCAGAAGTGGATACCGATTCTTCACAGTCAGCTTGTTCGGCTCACGGTAATCGATACACATCCAAAAAGATCCATCTTTCTTTTTGACAAACAAGACCGGGGCTCCCTAGGGTGAGGAATTCGGTCTTATAAATCCCTTGTCAGAAAGTTCTTGTAGATGAGTAGATAATTCTTGCAGTTCTGACGGTGCTAACTTATACGGAGCTCGCACCATAAGTGCGGCACCAAGGACCAAGTTGATTTGAAATTCAACTTGTCACGTAGGCGGTAATCCAGGAAAGTCTTCTGGAAAAACCTCCAAAAAGTCCTGTACAGTCGGCACGTCCTCAAGTCGCTTCTCCTCCGACTCGTTCTCGATTTCTTTCTTCATCACTTATGCCAGAAAAATTGGGCAACCTCTCTTAATATATTTTTGAGTTTTAGTGCACGATATAATGCTCAACTTCGACTTCTCTCCTTTGTCGTCTCTATCACCTTGAAATATCAAAACTTCGTCTTCAAAGAGAATTTGTACAACCTTCTTATCATAAACGATCACCGCATGATGGTTTGCTAACCAATCCATGCCAATGATTACGTCAAAACTAACAAGTTCTACTGGCATTAGGTCAATATTGAATGGGTGGCCTAATAATCCTAACGTATAGCTTCTAAGTATGGTATTAGTCTCAGAAATTTTCCCATCGGCTAATTCGACCGCATAGCTAACGTCTAAAGTATCGGGGGTTATATCAAGCAAGGTACTAAATGTAGTCGACACGAAACTTCTATCAGTACTCGAATCAAATATCATAAAAGCATAATTGTTATTGAGAAGAAACGTACCCTTGACGACATTAGAATCGGGGTTAGCTTCTCCTCCACCCAGCACATATGCTTTTCCTCTTGCTTCACCAACTCCATTCTTGTTTTTAGCCTTATTTCTACAGTTTTGATCTTTTAGCTTTGGGCAATCACTCCTGTAGTGTCCTTGCCTTCCACACTCGAAACAAGTAAAAACTCTTTGATTTACTATTTGACCCCTCTGAGTAGAAGTAGTAGAATTTATGACCTTACAATCCTGGGTCAAATGCCCAACCTTGTTGCACTTCCCACATCTCACAGTGCAAGGCCCTTCATGGTGAAGCTTACACTTGTTACAAAGAGGCAACGGTCCATTATATGGTTTTCTCTCATTGTTGCCAGCCGTATAAGCTCTTGCCACATTCTGACCTCCTACATTTGGCCTTTTGAATGGTGGCTGCTGTCCACGGTTGTCTCTCTGATTGACCTCTAATCTCCTTTTGTTCTCAACATTTTTCACAACATATCCCTTCAACTTTTGGTCCATTAAGTTGTTAGCAATTCGAACAGCATCTTGCAGTCTTGTAGGTTCAGCAGCAATTACATTCCCTTGGATGTTATCAGGGAGTCCTCCAATGAATTTCTCAACCCGATCCTCCTCCTCGGGGACCATCTTGGTGCACATCATAGTCAACTCTTGAAATCTCTGAGTATAAGCAGCCAAATCATTGTTCTTCACGGTCAGATTCCACAGCTCAGATTCCATCTTTTGAATCTCATTTCTTGGGCAGTACACTTCAGTCATTAGCTTCATGAGCTCTCTCCATGACATGGAAAATGCAGCCTCAGTCCTAATAGTCCTCTTATGTGAGTTCCACCAAGTTAATGCACTGTTTAACAGTGTGCAAGTAGCATACTTGACTTGGTATTTCTCTGGACAATTGCTGATATGGAACACTGTTTCCATCTTCTCAAACCACCTTATCAATCTGACAACTCCTTCCGTTCCCTTAAAGTTGAGTGGTTGACACTTCATGAAGTCCTGATATGTGCATTCTCTAGCAACAGGTCTATCACCTCTACCATTCTCGTTTGGATTTCCATTTCCACCATTTCCATTCTCACCATTTCCATTACCGCCATTTCCATTATCGTCGTCACTGCCGTTCTGGCTTTGATTCTCAGCCTCGAGAGCATTGGCGGCACGGGTCGCCTCATGAGCAGCCAACGCTTCTTCCACACGTCGGTTAATGAGTTCTTCGATTGCTTCAGGGGTCATACCGGAGCGAGTGATAGTCATTGTTATGGTAAATAAGGTTTATATAGGAAAATACAATAGAACATGTTTTGCCAGAACAAGTAAATAACAATATAGATGAATACGCGAGAGAATCAAAACAAGCTTTTCATTTCACGAATAAAAGCATAATTCGGTTACAACCAACCCAAAATAGGTACATGATTTACGATTATTTCTACTGCCAACATCTAGACCTAACCATCAGTCTAATGTCCTACATGATCATGGTACTACTAGTCTAAGGGCGAAAACCCAAATGTCTCTCAACATACGACTCCAACCTCCTAAGTCTCCTCCGAGTATCATCACGATCCCTACGAACCTGACGAAACTCCTCCTGTGAAAGTGCCATGTGCCAACGAATACTGTCAATCCGATCTCTCTCTATACTCAACATAGCTCGAACCTTTAGGTACTCCAGTCTCAAACTCCCAATCCTCTCAACCAAACTAGCTCGCTCTCCACTAGCTACCATCTGACTAGTCTCCAACTGTCTCTGAGTGGTCTCAATCTCAGTAATCCTATCAATACGAACCTCTGACATGTAGTGAACTATATCATAAATAGTATCCTCAAGATCAGGTATACCTCCTCTAGAAGACTCAGAACTATCACCAATAGCCAATGGATCTACAACGATCTCTCTCGTGTCTGCCGCACTAGCCTCTGCCTCAAACTCCTCATCATCCTCCCTAACATCACTAGCAGTAATCTCAAATCCCATACCTACACCATCCTTAAGGTGAGCTACAACTCCCTCACTAATACCTACATCTGCAATAGCCTTTGCATCAGCAGTATCCACCTCTATATGCTCCTCTCCGCTATCCTCTAGTGAGTATGAATCTCTAAACCTCTTGCGAGGTGGTAAAAGATCAGCAGGAGTAGGGGCTATCGACCTCGAAACATGAGTAGGTGATGGTACCGAAGCAGTAGAGGACCTACATCTCTTACGAGATGGTCCAGAAGAAGGTGAAGATGAATCCAATGTCCTCTTAGAAGATGAACCTAAGAATGACTCTGATGTAGTCGGTGAGTAAGGAGTAGATAATGGTCCAAACCTCCAACATCTAAATACCTCACTACGTCGTGGAGTCCTAACAAGTGATGGATGAACAAATCTCGGTGGTGTAAATGTATCAGCATCGGTGGTGTCTGGTGGTGTATGTCCAGATAAGGAATGATCTGAAGGTGAACTAGAAGAAGATGAGTTTGGTGAAGAATGACGATCCAATGAATGATGAGATACACGTCTCCATGCAAGTCTACAAGCAAGAACAGGTCTAACTCTCTTCCTTGTAGTCAACAACCTACGCGGCCCATTGAGGTGGGTGCGGTAAGGTCGACCGAAAGGAATAGTCTCACCGGGTCGGACAAGAATCGCTGGTCGTCGACGAATCCTGGGTGGGGAAACAATAGGTGCAAGGGGAAACTCAGATGATGGTGCAAGAGTATCATGAGATGACGATACAAGTCTCTACTCAGCAGGCTCGGACTCACCGTCCGCCTCTGAGTCATCAAAACATAAGAAGAGTGAAACCAATGGAAAATCTGGTACGAGAGGTAAAGAACCCTCCGATGGATCAGAATCAGAAGAAGATGAATAATCCACTAAATCAAGTACTCCGGTAGGGGAGACAACTGAAACTGTCCCCACCTCCGGTGCAACTATAGGGTCAGCTGGAATAATAGGAACCTCATGGATAATAGGGATAATAGCAGGAATAACACTAAAGAGAATCACTCATGGGGCATGAGAGCCCACGCTATCCTCAGACAAATTAGACGAAATAGAAATAATAGGAGCAGCCATGACCTGCACAAGCAAAAGTTTATATAAATCTCTTTATATGAAACCATGCAACGTGCAAGCAAAGTCAAGAAGATAAGCATGATGCAAAAATATGATATGGCAAAATGATGAATAAAGTAATTATGGAAATATGATATATAATCAGTACTTATATATATATATATATATATATATATATGTATATATATATATATATATATATATATATGTATATATATATATTATATATTATGTATATATATGTGTGTGTGATTATATATAATAATTATATATAACTATTATATATATATATAATATATCTTTATATACTATATTTTATATATATATATTTATATTAATAATATATATTTATATATATATTTATAATATATATTTATACTATTATCTATGTGTGTGTGTGGTGTAGTGGTTTCGTATATATATGTTGTTTTATATATTATATGTTTATATATATTATATATATACTATATATATTATAATATAATTTTACTATGTATATTTATATATATTATATTATATGTGTATATTTTATTAAACGCTTTTCAATTAATATTGGTATATATATCTTAGCGGTAATTGCACATAGGATTCCACATTCTGGTTATAACCCAGACTATAGATTTACTACCTAGTTCTCTATAACTTGGCTATGTAATACCAATCTGTCACCTCCCTAAATGTGGCCTTAGTCCTGGAAACAAGTGTCCGACGGGGTAACGTCATAATTCACATCACTATAAGATACATAGTAGAAGACCTTCTAAAAGGATACGTTTAAAATAAAATCGTTGATTATTAAACTTAGTTAAAGTTGTTCATGGCCCAATGATTAAATATGCGGAAGGAATTAAAAGGTTTTAAAGTTTGACACACGATTGTTTAACATGATAATAGTAATTATTGAAAATCGGTACCAATGCACTAGGCAAAACACCCAACAAGCATAACAATGACATCAATAGCTAAGCCCGTAGAAAAACTTGCTCAAACGGGTCAAACATAAAGTGATGGTGATTCATAGGATGAATTCAATATAAAAGTGGACCACATGTTTTACGGTACGCACGTGACAGTTATAAGAGAACAACTAACATAATAAGAAATTTAATGTTGCACTAAGCTAATGACATCGAGCTCAATTTTTCTCAAAGGAATAGCACTTTTACTATGCAATAGAATTACTTTTGACTAAAGGTATCTGACCAGTATCACCTATTGAAATCCGACAATGGTATATCTAATTCCGTCTTGTTCGGGACCTCCAATACTAGTAAGCGCTACTTACCGGATTAGGGTAATTACTCTCAATGATCTACTTTAAAAAACATTCGCGCTTTATTACTTTAACCAGTACTGTCGGATTAAGCAATTGACGGTTCTGATTTACTTCGGCATTAGTGTTTATTCGCTACTCAAGCAACAGTATCAGAAAAAAGGAACGTAAAGTAACTGTCGTCCATAGTTTAAAACAAGCAATGTTTCTCACCTTCAACAAATAGTAAAGTAAAAGTAGTAAACCATGGGGGCTATGAATCACCTTAGCAATATGTGCCTATGATAAATCCGCAGTTAGTAAAAGACGATATTGAAAAATCTAGCGCGACCTAGAATAATAACGCGTCTCAAAAACACAGAAACTATGCCAAGAATTGCACAATATGTTCATCACCAAAATACATCCGTGTGTGTTTGCTTTAGTTTGATTATCAAATTATGCCGAACTAAAATCATATAGTTTTTGTTAAGTTTCGGCGTTTAACCAAAAATGACTATTTTTAGAAAGTTTCTATTTTAGGAAAGTTTTTAGTTTTGGGACGTTGATACCGTCCCATATATTTATTAAGTTTCCATATTTTCAAAACGCACTAACTAACCTTAATCACTTAACTTCTAAGTCTGTTTCGCTAAATTTTACCAAACTTACTATTTTTAGTAACTTTATCGCTTTTCTTAAAATATGTTATTGACGTCTTTAAATGATACTAATCAATATATATGTGTTACTATATGATTCGCTAGTGTTTAGAAAGTCCAAAAATGTCTGAAAGTGTTCGAAAACCCAATTTACTATTCATATCAGCAACTATTAATTCAGTTTTGTCGAAAAATATTTAAAGTTTTATTTGGCCATAACTTGGCCGTTTTATGTCCGATTTTAATGTGTGATATATGAAAAACTATCTATTCGAAACAAGTTCTTCAGAAAACTACTTTTACGCCTAATGAAAACATTTTTAGGTCGACTAAAACCCCAAAACTATTTTGGATCAGCAACATTATTTTTCGCAAACGCTTCCAAAAATCACACCAAACTTCACAATAATGCTTAATCTAACCTAATCTCCATTCACAACTAATTCACAACAAATCCACACCTAAATCTAACATAATCCCTTCATTTCTATTATTGCAACTCTCATTCAACTCTCATCTCACCAAAAACATAATATTAAACTAGTGAAATAAAGTAGCATCATTATTTATAAAATCTTGTTTTTATAATTTAAAAAAAATTAAAACACAACATATGGATGTATGGATCTTGAACATATAAGAAGAATATAAGTAAACCACAAAGAAAGATTCAAGTCACTTACATGAATGAAGAACAAATAGAGAAATCACAAGATCTATACCCCAAAATAATAGATCTATAAAACCCAACAACAAATCTTGAAACCCTAACTTAGATCTTGAAGAAAAACCTTTAAACCAAAGAACCAATACTTCAAACCACCTTAGATGTTCTTAGAAATGAACCTAGTATGCTTGGATTATGCAAGAAATCAAAGATATGAAAACCCTAAAAGGGATGTATGTTTGCCGTGAGCTAGGAGACCAAGAGAAGGAGAGAAAACAAATTTTAGAGACTATGAAATGAGAAGTGAAACCCTAGTTGTGAGAATGTAAAGTATTTATAGGACATTAGGTCAAGGGTTATTGTTTTGTAGCACCAAGTGACCAACACACACCAAAGGTGTGTGTACACCTTTGCTCGGCCGAAACTAAGCCACAAGGACCATGGGTTTAAATTTTTGGATCATGGTTCATTATTCAAGCATATAAGTTAGTCAATCTTGGTTAAATGGTGTACATGTGATCAAACATCACATGCATAAGTCAAATGGTAATATTTGTGCATGAATGGGACATGCTCATATGTCATTTTCACCTCTTACATGCACACATGCATGAGTTTAATTAATTAATTTCAAAGCTCATGGTTTATTTGGTTTGGGGTTTAGGCGTCCAATATATGACAAGAGGGAAGGGTGAACAAATTTTTTGACCTAAGAACATGAGATGGATAATAACTAAAGTTTACACGAAAAGATTTTGAGTTTCCGAGGTTCCGTTAGGTCAAAAACACAAAAAACGCAATTTAAACGTTAAAGCATAAAAATAAATACCGGGAGTGATCATAAACTACGAAACACTTAGAAAAGATAAAATAATTCATATAATATTTAAACTAATTAAAATCCTAAGTCAGAACGAGTCTGATGACGTTTTTTAGATTTACGCGGGTTAACTTCCCGGTAAACTGCCGGATTCAAACGTAACGTATAAAAGTCAAAGATAATGATCGGAAAAGTTTAAAAATTGTAAACAATATATTCACCCTTTGAACAACCGATCCAGAGGCATGGTAAAGTGAAAGAGAAATTGAGCCATGTTTATTAGAGAGAAAAGAGATAAGATGGGAAGTTGTATGTGTGCTTGAGAGAAAACACACACACTACACCTTACAAAAGTGAACTTCTACCCCTCCATAGAAGTATGGAGGGGGTATTTATAGTCCTGACATCGACTAGCTAAACTAACCCGACACGACTATTGTAACATTTCTAATTTTCACGTATTGTACGACTCTTTAATGTCAACAATTTATTTTAGCCCGATACGCGTTTACTTTTAATTTTGACGTTTAAGCTAAATCGCGTAGACTAAAAAGAAATCATTTTACGTGAATGGTCACCAAATAAATTAAGGTTTATGTCCAGTAAGTGTCTAGTAATTATTTAAGTAATAATTATCAAATTTGCTATGTTTTATTTT
>BQNB010195351.1:0-11373 GCA_026074375.1 Tanacetum coccineum | reverse complement strand
TCTCTTCTTCTTAACTCATAATCATCTTCCGCTGACTCTTCCTCCTCTTCATTAACGTTCACATGTTGTGAAATATCAGCAATTTTCTCTACCTCCGGACTTTCCTTATCACTCATGGGCTCTAACCTAGTGTTGGGATTAGTTTGATTATCATCATTCATAAGGGGTGAACTAGCAACCTCAACATTCTTTTCTACATTCTTCGATCCTTTAACTAACTTCTCAATTTCTTCAGCCATCAAGTGATCTTTAAGATTCTCCACATTTTGTTTAGCTTCAAGATCTTCATGACGCTCTGCCAGACTAACTTGAAGTGTTTCTTGTAAAACTAGATCATCTGCCTCATTAGTTTTTGGGATTGGAGTTGGTGGAGTAAGTCATGTGGATCATCTTGGTGGAATACAAAGTCTAATGATAGTAGACCTTCGTGGAGCACTTGATTCACCTTCAGCAATCTCAGGGTTAGGTGTCCTAGGGGAGCTAGCTGTCCTATGTGTTCCCTGGGTAGACTCAATCGGCTGTGACTGAGTCGTAGGAACATCTACTCCAAACACCTCAGCATATAACCGATAATTCTCTGTAAGCTTTATCTCATCGGTTATCATCCAATCTGGAATCTTCATTCCAATTACTCCCTTACTCTTCCCTGAATTAAAGATCCTTTTAATCATCACATCATCTGCTAAATTATGATATCTATCACGAGTTATTTTCGAGATATCAGGAAATGTAGTCATGTAATGACTCACGATAATCTTTGTGAAATCTGGGATAAGGAATCATGGTTGTTGGATTTTGAAGTGAATAGTGAAATCCTTCCCAAAGCAATTCTGCATAATCAACACGGATATTGTTGACAAAACAATATAGCATCTGCATGATCTGTAATGAAGGTTGATCATAACCAGTAACACGTGTTGTCAGACATCTTGCACAGTGTCTGCCACGGTTCTAGAAGACCAGTTATCTTAAAGTTCGATGTTGATCATAATTCCAGAGTGAAACCAAGATTGTTGATGTAGAATGGAACCATTTCGGGGAAATTTAGAACAGGTACAAAGTGATCATGATTGTTGTCAGTAGCTTGAGGCAAGTGAAAGATTGTCCTGAAGTCATCACGAGTCAAAGTAAGTTCTTTTCTGTCCAACATAAACTTGAGCTTATTCTTTGATCCATCTTCTTGCAAAGTATGCCAGAACTGCCCCAAATATATCCATGGCACTAATGAAGAAACAACAATGCTAAATCTGAGTAGATGATTTTAAAGGATATTTGCCAGGATTCTGCTTTCATCTGGACACAACGGATTCTCAAGATCAACCTTCTTGTTAGCATCCATAAGAGCATATCTTTTGTTTGGTGGACATAATTCATCTTATAGCTACAACTAAATCAACAATCATAAACATTTTAAACTAATTAAACTAAATCTACTAAGTAAAGATAAAGGAAGGAAAATAGAACCCGAACGAAGCTACAAAGATGAAATAACCACCTGATTATATAAACTAAATAAAACTCCAAGTTTTCTTCTTTATTTAGACTTTATTCAACTAATTAGATGATAAAGTTATAAACTTTAAAATCTAATAAGCTTGTAAAATCTAGTAAAGCTCTAAACTTAGTAATTAAACTAGTTTATACAACCCTTAAGCTCCACGCGAAAGAGGTAGAATAAGTGCCATCAACATTAAGACACAATCAAAGTTAAGACAAATAATAATATATCAATAAGCTAGAACTTAATCTAAAACAATAAGCTATTTAAAGATGAAAAATGTAGCTCTAAATCTACTCGAAACCTAGGTGTTCTACTCCGAAAGTGAACAGGAGACGGGTATATTTAAGGATTTGACCTAAAATAATAAACCAAAAGGCATAAAATAAGCAAATCGAATAAGCTATTAATAAGCTTATTCGAATACTAGAAAAGGACGAAGGATTCCAAAATTAGCCACGCTTATTCGAACCTAATATAAGCTTAAGTCAAACCGAATAAGCTAAAGATAAGCTTATTCGATCTAGGATAATAAGCTATTAAAACAATAAGCCAAAATAAGCTTACATGAAATAAGCTAAAACAAAACTTATTTAAAAGCTTATTGAAACTAAAACTTTAAAAGAAACAAGAGATCTAATCGAAATAAGCTATAATAAAGCTTATTCGATTATCAAACTATTTCTCAAAAAGCTACTAGGCAATAAGGCTTAAAAATAAGCTATTAGCTTATTTAGATTTAAGCTAGATAGAAAAGAAAAGAAAACTAGAGGATTAGAATTAGAAATAAGCTCAAGTGATTTCCAAAAACATCTTCATCTTCATTAAAATAAGCTAAGAAGTACAAATAATCTAATACCAAATAAGCTTGAATAAGCTTTTACACAAACCTACACTAAATACAAAGAACCTACACTGCTATGTGAAATCTGCCAAAATTCTACTACTCTTTGCGTCTGAGTCTGAGGCTCCATTTATAGCCAAATGGAATTGAGGGTAATATCGTCATTTTCCCCACTTATAACCCACATTTTATTAAATATGACCAAATTGCCCCCCAATACGCGTCTTGTGCCAGTATTATTCCCTTTTCAGCCAACCTTATAGTGCCACGTACCCCCTTTAGAAGATTTGACAGCTGATCATTGCCAATCACTGGCTCAGATCCTAACCTTGTCATTGCCATCTATAACTTTCTCTTTTTAACCAATCAGCTCACGCCACGTACCCTTCTAGAACCTCTATCATTGCCTCGTTTTCCCAAACATCGTACTAAACCTGTCAGACCTGCCACCTGCCGTGCACCAATCATTGGCTCCTTTCTGAAACCTCGTACCTCATACAGCCGCCACTGTCAGCGCCATATATCATCACCTGATTGGACAATCTCCATTTAACCTCGTACTTGTAATCATTATTAGTAGCAGCGCCGCCGCCACGTGGCGACCTCTGATTGGCCAGCCGCGAGTGACGTGGAAGTCCACGTGGCATCCACGTCAGTAGGTGGGACCCACTTGCTGACATGGCAGTCAACGTTGACCGTTAACCGGGTCAACGGGTCAATGGGCCGTGTCGGGTCTGGATTCGAGTCGGGTCTAGATTCGGATCGGGTTTCCACGTGGCACCACCTGAGTGGGCCACGTGGCAAGTGATAATAATATAACATCCATGTCCAAGCCTAGGCTTGAAACACGGGACCTCAAGGTTGAGGAACTAAGGGGTGCAAGTTTACCAACTGCGCCACACATAGTTTTAATAATATAGGGGCATAATAATTCTTTTAAGGTGGTATTGGACTGGGCCAGATTTATCATTTATAAAAGGGTCAAATAAGGTTTGACCGGTTCAAATAAGAAAGGTTCAAATAGTGAGGAAGGTACCGATGGATTCGTAATTTCATGCTCTTTCCAATGGAGTGTTCGAGGAATTTTTACGACTTCGTTTGAATCTCGAAAAACATAAAAATGTTGTCGAAACTCATTCGAAAATTAACGTTTTTGCTTTGTTTTCAATCTTTTTTACCTGCAAGACATAGTAACACATACCAAACATATTTGCAATATAATTTCACATATTTTATGGTTATTAGTCCATTTTAGAGTGTTTTCCGGGTGTTGACAAGGGCTCTATTAAATGATGTGTGTTTAAGCAACATCAAATTTCCCCACCCTAAGCCATTGCTGGTCCCCACACGCAATGTTTAAGCATACATCCTAAGAAAGAAATAATTTTAACCCCTTTTAACTTATAACCCCTCATATCAAACAAGAACAGAAAAGGTACATCAAGAGGGTTTAGAAATCATTTGTTTTGAAAGCGCCGCGTTTTAACCATTTACTCATTAATAGATAAAAAATAAGATAAAATTTTATTCAAATTATTTAAAAGTCTTTAAGAATAGGGACCAGTTCATCATCAATAGTGTGATTTTTCATAATCTCATCAACCAGTGCTTTAAAAACGAAATCACAGACTAAATATATAATTAGGGGGGAGGAAAATTTGCCTTTTTTAACACTATCATAATATTGTAATTGTCTAAACGCAGCTACTTTTCGCTCCCTTATTCCTAATTCCTCTAAGGATTTTATTCAGAAAATATAATGTGAAATTAGATCACTTATTTTAATATATTATGGTCTTATTATTATAAAGGAGACCGGTTTAAATCATAATTAGTTTGAATTCCTTTCATAAAGAAATGATTTGCTGAGAATAAGGTTCACATTAAGGTTGTAATTTCACATGATTTAGGGTTATCCTTTTTATTTCATCCGAAACAACTTAACTGTGAGTTCAATGACGAAGGCCTTTATTAGATAACCCCGGAAGTCGAATTTTGGCCTTTTCATTATTATTTTATAGCAACAATTTAGGAATCGTCCTTATAAACAACTGAGACATCGGGGCAAAACCAACAGGGAAACAATAGTCTTATTTTTGACCTCGGGAATTTCTCGACCTTTTTAAGGTTCTGAGTCAACAGGACGCGATGACATACACACGTCAAGAAACAACCAAACTTTTATCAGTCTCGGAATATTATTATACTTCCTCCCTTTAAAACAACTGGAGACATCAGGAATGCGAAACGTGACAAGGAAACTGTGTCTTTTTTTGGTCTTTCAGAGCGCGCATTATATTTTTATTATGATAGCCAAATTGTCAAGTCTTGGGGTCTTTTAACTACCTAGAAAGGGTGCGATAGCCGTCAGGAATTGGTGAGCTATTTCCCCACAACTCTGACAAAACCTCGAATGTTTGTACCTTACTATCATAGAAGGTACCTCTAGAAAGGGGATCAAAACTAAGAATCTCAAAAACCAAAGCAACTTTATTTATTGAACATTATTTTATCTCATTTATCTAGCTGATGGGAGCAAAAAGCCACAATTAACCTCTATGAGCTCTAAAGAGATCCAACTACTCCATGCTTAGGCATCTAATTTATATTAACTCTATTTATTTTTTTGTTCTTTGCAAAAAAATTTTAACTCTTGAGCAATACGCTTAGTCTCGAAGCTAATGCGGAAAGGCTAGAGTAAAATTTTTTTACTGGTCAATTGTCATAAAAAAAAAAAAAAAATACGTACCTCGTTCCTATCATTTCTTATCATTATTTTTTCATTTTTTTATCATTTTTTATAAAAATAAAATCAAAATCCTTAGTCAAAACGGGGGGCTGTTCAGAATCAGTACTGAACATGATCTCTACGTTTCCCCCCCCCCCCTCTCTTTTTTTTTTTGTTTCTCATGTTTCTGTGTGGGGGCACGCCACTGGGGCGCACAGCTCACCTCAGACAAGGCCAATGTTATGATCATTTCGATAATTATAGAATATCCCTCTACATTAGAACTTAAACATTGGCTCAATGTTTTTTTTAAAAAAATGTTGGGTGCCACCCCCACACCTGTAAGAACAAAAAAAGGGAAATGGTTTAAATTTTTTAAATTTCTATGTGTGAAAGGGGAAACAAATTCATATATATATTTATTAATTTTATTATAAATTATATATATATTTATATATATTTATATATATTTATATGACCAGGATAGAAGATTTCAATAGATATAAGCATGTAAATAATCAGAGACCGCGTTAGTGAATGGAGGATTGTGAAAACAAGAGCACGGTGTGGTATTCCACGATCATAAGGAATCCAGCAAGCAAAAATGAGAACCACAAAACACAACATGGAGAGAAGCACTCCCCCACACTTATTTATTACTACTACTAAACTATTATATTAATACTACTATTAGATAGATAACACGGGTTGCCTCCTAAGAAGCGTTTGTTTATTAACGAGTCACTAGCTTGACTCGTCCCTGAATTTAGTTGTTCATGAGGAAGAGACGGAGATCCGGGACATCCGAAGTAGGGATGTCCCCTCCGAGGTAATGCTTGATCTGATGCTTGTTTACCTAGAAGTTGGGACCGTTGGGTTGGGATAACTCAACGGTGCCATAAGGAAACACTTTAGTAATTATAAACGGGCCGGACCAAAGAGATTTTAATTTGCCCGAGAAAATTTTCAATCTAGAATTAGAAAGAAGAACACGATCGCCGACATGGAATTCTTGGTTTTTGATTTCTGAATCATGAATCTTCTTCGTCTTTTCCTTATAGATCAAAGAATTCTCATAGGCCTGATCTCGAAGTTCATTTTTTAATTATTTAATGAACCTTTCGGTTATCACCCCGGGTCTTAAGATTAAATTCTTCCATTTTAAGGCCTAGGAGGCTTTGTGCTTGAGATCAATGGGTAGATGACAAGCTTTTCCGTACATGAGCCTATATGGAGTACAACCAATTGGAGTCTTAAAAGCGGTATGGAAAGCCCATAAGATGTCATCTAACTTGTCATCCCATTTAGCTCGATGCTCACCCACTATATCCCCCCCCCCCATCTCTTAAAAAAAAATCCTTTTCAACTACGATTGACACCTTCCACATGGCCACTTATTTAAGGTGTTACAACCCCCCACCCGCGGCTGCTTTCGCACGCGCATGAGAACACCATACTTTTTCAAAGCCCTTAAATATAATTCAAAAATAAGACCTCGATCATTAATAATGGCCCGTGGGGTTCCAAATCTAGAAAATAGTTGTTTTAAAATTTTCACAACTACTCGGGCGTCATTTGTGGGTAAGGCTTTAGCTTTAACCTATTTAGAAACATAATCGACGGCTACGAGTATATACTTGTTCCCTCATGAAGACGGGAACGACCCCATAAATTTGGTCCCCCACGCATCAAAGATCTCATAAATCTGGATAAGATTCTAGGGCATTTTGTCTCGTTGTGAGATTTTTCCTTGACGTTGACATGCATCACAGTGTTTGACCATGTCGTGGGCATCACGATATATAGTGGTCCAAAAGTAACCCGAATCGAAAACTTTCTTGGCGGTGTAGTTACGGCCATGATGTCCTTCGGTGGGACCATGGTGACAAGATTCTAGAATATCCATAGCTTCCTTCCCATCCACACACCGTCTAATTATTTGGTCGGCACAAATTTTAAACAAACAAGGGTCATCCCAAAAATAATATTTTATATCTTTGAAAAATTTCTTCTTTTGCTGGGATGACATCCCTTTAATAAGCACATTACCTACTAGGTAGTTTGCAATATCGGCAAACCACGTGGGTTCATTTTGATCATTAAGGGCAATCATATTCAGGGACCCGTGTGGAAAATTATCATTCACTTCCATTTCAACGTGATCCCTTTTATGAGGATTTATAAGTCTATTCAAATGATCAACTGCTAGATTCTCTGCTCCTTTATTATCGAGAATCTTGATATTAAATTATTGGAGGAAGAGAATCCATCGAAGTAATCTCGGCTTAGCATCTTGCTTAGCAGATAAATACTTTAAGGCCGAGTGATCCGTATACACTATGGTCTTAGACAAGACAATGTAAGACCGGAATTTCTTAAACGCATACAACACATCTAATAACTCTTTTTCAGTAGTGGTGTAATGTGTCTGAGCATCATATAAAGTCTTACCCGCATAATGTATAGGCTGGAAATATTTTTTCTTTTGTTGGCCCAAGATTTCTCCCACCGCAAAATCACTTGCATCGCACATAATCTTAAACGGTAAGTCCCAATCAGGGGCCATGAGAATTGGATCCTCGGTTAATTTCTTTTTAAGATACTCAAATGATTCAAAACATTATTTTGAAAACACGAACGGATTTTCTTTCTCTAAGAGACAGGTCATAGGCCGAGCTATTTTGGAGAAATCTTGGATGAATATTCGATAAAAGCCTGCATGACCTAAGAAACTCCTTATTCCTTTAACCTTAGTAGGAGGAGGTAATTTAGCAATAACATCAACTTTAGCACGATCAACCTCGATACCATTCTTAGAAATCTTATGGCCGAGGACAATACCTTCTTTAACCATAAAGTGGCACTTCTCCCAATTTAAGACAAGATTGGTGTCTTCGAACCTTTTAAGTATCATTTCTAATATAGGCGGGAGGAAAGAAGAGAATAAAACCTTCAAAGATATCCGCTAAGAATTCAAGTCTTTTAAAGTCTTCCCATGAATTTCTCAATCATTCTCATTGAACAATTTGCCACTCACAAAGACCTTTGGAATAGTCCTAGGGCTTGCAAATGACGAAATGGCTCCTACGGTAAGCAAATGTCCTATAAGGGCAGGTGAAAGTGGTTTTCTCCTGGTCTTGGGGATCGATAGGAATTTGGAAGTATCTAGAGAATGCAAATGTCTCTAATAGAAAAACAATGGAATTACTTTCCTAGCTAAAAGTTTGTCAAGCACATTTAGTCATTATGAGAGAGAAGGAAGATGAGAAATAAGTGGTCTTTCCAGTGGTGGAGTCATTTGAACTTTTAATAGTCAATAAAACACAGCGTTCACCGGTGACTCGCTAATCTGGTTGGACATGTAAATTATTATAGAATCATTAGTTAAACTCACCGTCATACCACCTTTCTTTGTTCGATAAACTCGTCATACCACCTTTCTTTGGTACGACGTGCACAGGACTAACCCAAGGACTATCCGAGATAGGGTAAATCAATCCAGCATCAAGAAGTTTGATAAGTTCGGCTTTAATGTCTTCGTGAATTTTTGGATTTACCCTCCTCTGGTGTTGGACATCGGGTTTAAAGTCATCTTCCATCAATATCTTATGGGTGCAAAAATTATGATCAATGCCCCTGATATTAGATATTTTCCAAGCAATTGCTCGTTTATGTGACTGTAACCCTTAATAAGCTGATCCTTTTCCTCCTCTCTCAAGTTTTTAGCAATAATGATGGGTAACTTTAATGTTCCCTCTAAAAATGCATACTCGAGATGAGGAGGTAATTCCTTGAGTTCAAGATCACGAGGTTCTTCAATTAAAGATTTAGTCATTTTCATTTCATCATTTTTAAGCTCTTTCGAAGGGAGATCTTTTGTAGAATCATTAATTAATAATTTTTCAAAAAGAAGGATATCTCCCTCCAGATCAAATATTCCATCATCGATCTCATGAAGTATCGAATCATCTAGAGCAAGAAGGGTATTGATCTCTTCCAAAAGAAAGTCACTATCCCCGAAGGGAGTAAGAGACGGGGAGAGAGACGCGACAACAAGATCAGAAGAAGGAGTAGGATATCCACTCAAAGGATGAATTAATTTTTGAATATTTAACACTTCGTAAAAATAATCCTCGAATGTAGTGTCAATGATATAAATTTGATTGATTGACTCATCTCCATGCTTATGAGGATATTTCAAAGTGCTCTCAACATTGAAGATCAGATTTTCATCACCGACTTTAAGAGTCAACTCTTCTCCGTCTACATCGACTAGAGACGAGGATCGATGTCATAGTTAAAGACAACAAAGTCAGTAAGAAATGTGAACTTACCCACATGCACGAAGACATCCTCAGCTATACCAGCCGGGTAAGCAAACGACCGGTTAGCTAACTCTAAGGTCATACGAGTGGGTACCAGTTCAGGTAACATTAACTTTTTCCACACAGATAGAGGCATTAAGTTTATGCTTGCACCCATATCGGCTAAGGCCATGCATTCCTCAAGCTCATTAAAATCACATGGAATGAGAAACTTCCTAGGGTCTCCAAGTTTCTCGGGTAACTTTTTAAGGAGGACCGCTGAGCAATTCTCATTAAGAGGAGTATTAGCCAATTATAGAAGTTTCTCCTTATTAGAAAGGAGATATTTTAATATTTTAGCATATTTTGGCATTTGAGCTAACGCTTCAGCAAAAATGATATTAAAGTGAAGTTTCTTGAACATCTGCAAGAACTTATGAATTTGGATATCAAATTTGTCTCGAAGCTTATCCTTGTTCAATATCGAAGGATAAGGAATAGGAGGCCGATGAGGATTTTGCTTAAGAATCTTATTCGATTTAGAATCGATAGATGGTTGCACTACCGTAGATGAGACATGTGTGGTACTTTCTGAACTTGAAATGTGCACCTGGTCTATTATTGCTGCCGGGTCTCGTTCCACCTCCTTGGAAGAAGAAGAAAGAGGAGGTGGTGGAACTGAGGGTCCAGCCAAAGTCATACCATTTCGTGTGGTAATAACTTTAATATCTTCCTGAGGGTTAGGAATGGTGTTGCTAGGAAGCACACCCTGAGGTCTTTCATTAAAAGCTTTTTCCATTTTTTCCTTTGATTAGCTAATAAATTAAACATAGCATCATAAGCAATTATATGTTGTCTTAATAACTCATCAGAAGATGGAGCATATGCCTGAGCTTGATTAAAATTTTGACCTTGGTTTTGATTAAATCCTTGATTTTGATTATAATAATTCCCTTGTTTAGAATTTTAACCTCTGTTATTTTGATTAAACACTTGATTTTGATAACCTTGATTAAATCGATTCTCATTCTGATTCTGGTTATTTTTGTTCTGATACTTTTGATTATTTTGATTGGAAGTATTTGCTTGATTAAAACCGGGTGGTCCAAGATAATTGTTAGAATGATAGCTTAAGAGATTACGGTTTCCTTGAGGTTGGTAAGTACCTCCCATATTGTAGTTTCCCGTAGAAGCATATACGTCCCCTTGAGTGAAGCCACCAGCGGCTTGACACTCGTAATAATGATGTGGACCCCCACAAGTCTCGCAACTTTGATTAACAACATTAACTTGCTGATTAGATTGGCACATCTTTAGAAAATTTTGCTCATTTTGGCAATTTTCTAAGTAAGAGCTGCTATCTCAGGAGACGAAGACTTGATCGATCTAGATGACTCATCCCTTTGAGCTGAGGTATCCCAGTCATTGTGGTGAGCAGTTATATTTTCGATTAGATCATAACACTCTTCAGGTCGCCTTTTCATAAAGGTGCCTCCAGCAGCAGCATTGATTGTATCATGGTGTCTCAAAGTTAACCCGTTATAGAATATATCTATTTGAGTGACGGGTAACATGTTATGATTAGGACACCGGTCAATCAACAACTTGTAATGTTCCCAAGCTTCGAATAAAGATTCGTCAGGAAGCTGTCGGAAGTTACTAATATCATTCCTTAAGTTTGTAACCATAGAAGGAGGGAAGTATTTCGATAGAAACTTGGTAACCATCTCCTCCCATCTATGGATAGAATTCTGTGGTAGACAATCAAACCAAGTGGTGGCATGATGCGTCAAAGAATAAGGAAAGAGACATAAGCGCAGGACGTCATGCGGGACTTCATTTTGCATCATGCTCTGAGTCACAATCAAGAACTTGTCAATATGCTTATTAGCATCGTCACCTGGTAAACCATGGTATTGACAGCTCTGTTGGACTTGTTGAATCATGTAATTCTTTAGTCCAAAATCTATGGCTTGAATGGTCATAGGGGCGATCGGAC
>BQNB010195350.1:0-11373 GCA_026074375.1 Tanacetum coccineum | reverse complement strand
GGTGTGGGATAGTTATATGATCAGTGTGACCATCATAACAATTACAGGTTTAACACATGGGTTAATCCTAATGCATCTTATTAAGAAAATCCTAAGACTTACTATGCGGTCTCAAGATGCATCACAAAAACAAGTTCTAGAATTTAATATGCTACCGGTACACTCATATGAATTTTACTAGCACCGAACATTCCAGAAAAGGCGACAAGGCAATGCATACATGGCCGTAACGATGGAATAGACATGCACGCATGCAGATCAACCTTAACTCGAACCGGGCAAAGATAAAATCATCTTGGGTTACCAACGATGGGTACCCGAATTCCTAAAGATCTAAGGGCGAACCTCACATTTTTAGGGGTGGAATTTTAAGGGTTTTTGTGTTATTCATATAAATTCCTATCCATGGGACGCTAGTTTTCGTTGGTGTGTGTCATAAAAAAATTTAAATTTTTGTAAAAATCACCCTTTTATGGTATGTTTTGATATAGTACCCATCTTTTTAAGAACAAATCAAATGAAAGAATAGTTTCTAAGGCTTATTTTCCCCCTACAATTAAGTTGAACATTGTCCCCAATGTTCTCTAGAAGTACCCGTTAAAACAGATAAAGGGAAAAGAAAACAAGGAAAAGAAACTAGTACTCCCCTGGTTTACTCAATAATGGAGAAGAAACATGTGATAACTGGTTAAATCGTCTTCCGAGAATCATCAAATAAAACTTCCTAAGAACTTCCAAGCTTCTTCTCATCAAATATAACCTTTAATCAAAGACAAAGACAACTATACCAAGCATAAAATGTGAGATTTACCAATATACAATATGAATTTAGGGTTCGACTCGATAGATAGGATGAAAGAATTGTTAAACTCATTAGGTATTTATAGGTTTATAACAAAAGAATACATATATTAAATGTTATGCAAGTTTTAGTTTCAAAAATAATTAAAAACTTTAAGTTTTCTTGACCTGGGCGTTTGACGCCGTCAGGGTTTGTGTGACCCCGTCACAGGTGACGTGGTGACGGTGTCGCATGTTAATCGTGACGCCGTCTCCATAGTCTGTGAAAACAAAAATTTTGTTTTTGATGAAAAATTTCATTTACTTGATCCATAAGTTAATTCTTGTACAAATGGCTGCATAAAACCTAAGATTTAACAATTAAATCATATGACTCAAAACTGACGCTAATTAATCTTCACAATTCATTTAGCATGTTTGAATTTGGCAAATGCGGATATAATATAAATTCCCTACACTTATGTTTGCAAATACCTTTGATTGAATTAAGACGAGGTTAAAGACTTAATACAGATGCATGTATTACAAGAATTTCATAACAAAATAAATCAAAACTATTAAGAATTAAAAAAACACATGGGACACTCCTAATTGCGGGAGGGGAAAAAGTTATTTGGGTTGCCTCTCTAGAAGGCGGCCCCCTTTTCTTTTATTAACGAGTCTTGTAGCTAGACTCAAAAGTCAGTCAAGTGTCATAGAAGTGGTCCAAGTCGATGATCTCTCTTGGACTTTCTCTTTCGGAGAGCTTCCTAGTAGTGGGAATTGATTGAAGGATTTTGGTAAATTCCTCTCCATCGGGGTCGATCAATCTAATATTGGCATGCCATGCTTCATCTCTGTTTTTAGGTGGTTTGTCCCAGTTAATTGGTTTTTTAATTAGGTCCCCACATGTTACACTTAAGGTTAATGGGTATGGCTCCTAGAATATCTACCATTCTCCTAAACACTAAGGTATCCTTAAAAGGATTAAGCTCGGCATCTCTAAAAATTTCCCATTCTCCGGGCAAATGGTAGTCTAAAGAAGTATTTCCTGCATAGTAGGGGGTTTTGCGCCTTATTCCCATATGAGCTAGGCGGGGTTTATAAGATTTCCTGATGTGCGGTGTGTCGTTAGGACTTCTACCGAGAAGTTTTACAAACTCTTAGCAGTGCAACTTTTAGTTGTAGTTGTAGTCATAAGGCAAGACACAGGGTTGTTTATCCTTCACTTGAGGAATAGGTTGCGAAGGCTTGATCACGGTCTAACATAATTCTAAGGATTGAGAGAAGATTATTTTTGTATTTTTGTATTTTATGGAAAGCAGTAAAATCATATAATTGGAGGGAGGTTTGGTTTTAGCTATTTAAACTAAATAACACTGTGCTATGGGTTGTTAACAATAAGTAAAAAGTTATGTTCATTTAATTCATGTATTACTCACTAGATTGATTCTCTAGTGTTTGTTTCCCTTAGTCACACTTGTGATGATCTATGTAACTATTTCCTAAGTCATGAACGAATTACATAAACCCGCCGTCTACTTAGTATCCCGTTAGAGCAACGCACCTGTAAGGTAGTATGAAGAGTATTACAAGGCCCCTAAGAGTACACTAAGTGCATGTGAAATATATTAAGAGTGGATTAACCATATTAGGGGGCAAGGTAGTATGAATACTGTTACCCGATGGTTATCCTTTTTACACAATCATGTTTTCCTAGACATTCCAAAACGATACAGTCAAAAAGCTGATTTTCTAAGACCTAACATGCACATCCATCACAAGAAGCAACATCACTAAGATCTACAGTCTAAGTTTCATACAATCATAAACAAACACAATAATAGGTTTAGCCAAGCATGTTAAAGATTAAGCAAGAACAATTAATAATCACCACAAACACATAAGAACATATTGAATGGATTTAAGTAACCTTACTTGATTAAAACATGAATTGAAGGAGCGTACACATAGGGTTTTTAGCCATTATATATCATCTCTTAAGCGCTCTAATAACCAAACTACAGTTAGAAACTCGATAAGTTAATAAGCCTGACAAGAGCAGTCTTGGAAACATCAGCTCTAACCCACATCAACAACCTGATCCATTAGCTTCCATCACCACTGAACAAGTACAAAAGCTAAATTCGATGCTCAAATCGCTCGGATTGATTCCCCAATCCTCCAATACAAAATTTATCTGCACTAAAGAGGAAGATGGAGAAGTAATCTTCATCGAGATCATACGAGATGATGATGAACCTCATAATGAGAGTCCCAATGAAGGTGAAGGGACAACAATGGAAGGGCTGACGGTAGAGTACTTCGACACGTTTCCAACTAGAGATGAGCTAGCCTACCATAAGTACCTTATGTGTAGGCCGATCCCCTTAATATTTCTACGAAACCCCATCATCACGGAAGGATGCTCCTCCAATCTTAAGATACCATGCAACATTGGGCATGTGCTTGTCGAAAAAGCCTACATTTACCTTAACTCCCCTCTAAATATCATGACCTCAATGATGTATAATTGGACCATGAGGAGAAAACTCAACCCTAGGGAAGATGCAAATGAAGGAATTAGTAATTTCACTGAGAGGATATCAGCTCGATCATAGACCCTAGGTTGTCACAAGTAGTACTAGGGAGGCCTTTCATTGAAATATCCAATATGACTCATGACCTACCTGAAATGAGTAAGTTAGGGTTCAACCAATGAGACATGAAGTTTCCTATAAAATGCCCCATAAGATAGAACAATACAACTCGTTGTCAAACCTAGAAAAAGAACACACAAAATCAGTCTACCTTAGGAACGAAGAGGACAAGAGAAGAGGAGTCGACTATGTAATGAGTAAGATATTAGGGTTCTACGAGGAATGTTTAGTGTTAGGCCCTGAATATGCAACTGGATTGGAAGATGAAGAAGAAGTTATGTAAGGACATGTGACTTCGAGTCTAGCTACAAGACTCGTTAATAAAGAAAAGCGCTTCTTGGGAGGCAACCCAATTTACTTTTCCCGTGACATTAGGAGTGTCATGTGTTTTTAATTACTTATCATTTGTTATTATTATGTTGAACTACTTGTTAATCATGCTTTGTTTATCTTTAACCTCGTCTTAATTTCAATCAAAGGTATTTTGCAAACAATAAGTGTAGGGGAATTTATCCGGCTTTTGAGCCAAATTCAAACATGTTAAATGAATTGTTTAGATTAATTCGCGTCATATGATTGAATTGTTAAATCTCAGGTTTTATGCAGCTTTTTGTACAGGAATTAACTTATGGAATCAAAGTGCAGGAAAATTTTCATCAAAAAACAAAAATTCGGTTTTCAACAGACTATGGAGACGACGGCGTCAAGATTTACACGCGATGCCATCACCAAGACACCTGTGACGGGGTCACGTAAACCCAGACGGCGTCAAATGCCCAGGTTCAGAAAACTTAAAGTTATTAATTATTTTTAAAAATAAAACTTGCATAACATTTAATATATGTATATTTCTGTTATAAACCTGCAAAAACCTAATGAGTTTAACAATTCTCTCATCCTAATCTATCGAGTCAAACCCTAAATTCAATTGTAAATATTGGTTTTTATATTATCGCACATTTAATGCTTGGTGATAGTTGTCTTTGTCTTGATTACAGGTTATATTATGATGAAAGAAACCTTGGAAAATTCTTAGGAAGTTATTCATTGGATGATTCTTGAGAACAATAACCAGTTCATCGCATGTTTCTTTCTTCCTCCATTTAGAGCAAACCAGGGAGTATAGTTTCTTTGACTTGTTTCCTTTTCCTATATCGTTCTTACGTGAACAGATCTATAGACCATTGGGGACAATGTTCAAATTAAGTGTAGGGGAAATAAGCCATAGAGACTATTCTTTCATTTTCCATTTGCTTTGTCCTTAAAATGATGGGTAATATATCGAAACATAACATAAAAGGTAATTTTTACCTAAATTTAAATTTTTTTATGACACATACCGACGAAAACCGAGTATTAATAACGCCTCATGGATAGGAATTGATATGACTAGCACAATAACCCTCAGAATTCCACCCCAAAAAATGTGAGGTTCGTCCTTAGATCTTTAGGAATTCGGGTACCCATCGTGTGGTAACCCAAGATGATTTTTATCTTTACCGGATTCCGAGTTAAGGTTGAATCTGTAGCGTGCATGACTTATTCCATCGATATTACGGCCAAGTGATGCATGCCTTGTCTCCTTTTCTGGGAATGTCCTATGTGTTAGTAAAACACATATGAGTGTACGGTAGCCATATTAAATTCAAAAATTGTTATTGTGATACATCTCGAGAAACTGCATAGTAAGTATTAGGATTTCTTGATAAAGAGGCAATTAAAGGATAAACCCATGTTTTTAAACCCAATTGTTATGATGGTCCACCGACATATAACTATCCCACACCCTTAGTCCTTGCACATAAATATTATTAGTGCAGATACCCCTATACAAACCTCCGAACCTATCCATTTTTACGGTTCTACGGTAATTTTTTAGAGTATTCCGGATTATTAATGAAGAAGCATTGACGCCCTTTAAAACGCAATCGATACACCAAAAAGGCCTTCAGTCCAACCTATATGTACTCGATTTTAGTACATTATTGTGTTTAATCCAAGTTAATTATTGAGTACACGGTTGCTAAGTCCTTATCCTTGTAAATACTGTTTTGGGACGATTGGGATTCGTGGTAGTATTTATTTCACAGAAGAATGGGGAAGAAAAGTTAAGTCAATACCCCCCATATGTTTGTCAAATGATCTCCATGTTATTTTGATCCACCTCAAATCGGGTCATTAGTTAGATTGTAAATATCGAGCATGTAAAAGCTCAAGTGTAGGGTTACGTGTTATAAACCCCATGATGTGTTATGTTATTAAAAAAATAAGAAAAGAAAAAGAAAGAGATTGATGTAGAGTTGTGTAGAGTTTATAGATCTTCGTCCGAGTCTTGGCTTAGCAACCAAACCAAAGTGTATTTGTGTAAATAATTAGCTAACCCTTCCACTCCAAATTAACCTAAAGCTACCCAAATGTATCCCATCCGTTTCCGTTTCCTTTATATGTTATCTTACACCTACACCCCACAACCCTTTAAAAGACCTCTTAGATAGTAATGAATAATGCTTGAACCTAGCGGTGGAGGTTTGATCCTTTACCAAGCCTATGGTAATTTATATGCTATGACAGGTAATGAGTATTGAATTTCTGTTTCCCCTTATGTTATAGAGAGAATCCCAAACACTTAGGTAAGGTGCTAGTGTAAATACTTTTTCCGTGCTTTATAACGAGGTCTAAGAGCAAAATAGAACGACGAATATGCAATAGGTGGGTCATAATACCTCATGGGGTTTATAACACTACCCAACACTTGAGCTTTTACATCTCGTATAATTAACAATCAAAAACTAAATGACCCGAATTTGAGGTGGCTCAAAATAACATGGAGACCATTTTAACAAACTTTGGGGTATTACTAAACTTTCTTCCTCATTCTTCCACGAAATAAATACTACCATGAATCCCAATCGTCCTAAAACAATATTTAAAAGGATAAGGACTTAGCAACCGTGTACTTAATAATTAACTTGGGTTAAACACAACAATGCACTAAAAGCGAGTACATATAAGGTAGGCTGAGGCTTTTTGGTGTAACGATTGGTTTAAAGGGCGACAATGCTCTTCATTAATAATCCGGAATCCACTAAAAAATTACGAGAACCGTAAAAAAGGATAGGGTCGGAGGTTTGTACTAGGGGTATCCTGCACTAATAATAAGTGCATGGAAAGGGTGTGGGATAGTTATATGATCGGTGTGACCATCATAACAATTACGGGTTTAAAACATGGGTTAATCCTAATGCCTCTTATCAAGAAAATCCTAATACTTACTATGCGTTCTCGAGATGTATCACAATAACAAGTTCTAGAATTTAATATGCTACCGGTACACTCATATGAGTTTTACTAACACTAGACATTCCAGAAAAGGAGACAAGGCAATGCATACATGGCCGTAACGATGGAATAGACATGCACGCCTACAGATCAACCTTAACTCGAACCGGGTAAAGATAAAATCATCTTGGGTTACCAACGATGGGTACCCGAATTCCTAAAGATCTAAGGACGAACCTCACATTTTTTGGGGTGGAATTCTGAGGGTTATTGTGCTAGTCATATCAATTCCTATCCATGAGGCGTTATTAATACTCGGTTTTCGTCGGTATGTGTCATAAAAAAATTTAAATTTAGGTAAAAATTACCTTTTATGTTATGTTTCGATATATTACCCATCATTTTAAGGACAAAGCAAATGGAAAATGAAAGAATAGTCTCTATGGCTTATTTCCCCTACACTTAATTTGAACATTGTCCCCAATGTTCTATAGAAGTACCCGTAAGAACGAATAATAGGAAAAGAAAACAAGTCAAAGAAACTAATACTCCCCTGGTTTGCTCAATAATGGAGAAGAAACATGCGATAACTGGTTAAATCGTTCTCCAAGAATCATCCAATGAAACTTCCTAAGAAATTCCAAGTTTCTTCTCATCAAATATAACCTGTAATCAAAGACAAAGACAACTACACCAAGCATAAAATGTGCGATAAACCAATATACAATATGAATTTAGGGTTTGACTCGATAGATAGGATGAGAGAATTGTTAAACTCATTAGGTTTTTGCAGGTTTATAACAGAAATATACATATATTAAATGTTATGCAAGTTTTATTTTTAAAAATAATTAAAAACTTTAAGTTTTCTGAACCTGGGCATTTGACGCCGTCAGGGTTTTTGTGACCCCGTCACAGGTGTCGTGGTGACGGCGTCGCGTGTAAATCGTGACGCCGTCTCCACAGTCTGTGAAAACAAAATTTTTGTTTTTGATGAAAAATTTCCTGCACTTGATTCCATAAGTTAATTCCTGTACAAATAGCTGCATAAAACCTGAGATTTAACAATTCAATCATATGACGCGAATTAATCTAAACAATTCATTTAACATGTTTGAATTTGGCTCAAAAGCCGGATAAATTCCCCTACACTTATTGTTTGCAAAATACCTTTGATTGAAATTAAGACGAGGTTAAAGACAAACAAAGCATGATTACAAGATAGTTCAAACATAGTAAAACAAATGATAAAGAATTAAAACACACATGACACTCCTAATTTACGGGAAAAGTAAATTGGGTTGCCTCCCAAGAAGCGCTTTTCTTTATTAACGAGTCTTGTAGCTAGACTCGAAGTCACATGTCCTTACATAACTTCTTCTTCATCTTCCAATCCAGTTGCATATTCAGGGCCTAACACTAAACATTCCTTGTAGAACCCTAATATCTTACTCATTACATAGTCGACTCCTCTTCTCTTGTCCTCTTCGTTCCTAAGGTAGACTGATTTTGTGTGTTCTTTTTCTAGGTTTGACAACGAGTTGTATTGTTCTATCTTATGGGGCATTTTATAGGAAACTTCATCGTCTCCATTGGTGAACCTAACTACTCATTCAGGTAGGTCGTGAGTCATATTGGATATTTCAATGAAAGGCCTCCCTAGTACTACTTGTGACAACCTAGGGTCTATGATCGAGCTGATATCCTCTCAGTGAAATTACTAATTCTTCCATTTGCATTTTCCCTAGGGTTAAGTTTTCTCCTTATGATCCAATTATACATCATTCAAGTCATGATATTTAGAGGGGAGTTAAGGTCAATGTAGGCTTGTTCGACATGCACATGCCCAATGTTGCATGGTATCTTAAGGTTGGAGGAGCATCCCTCTGTGATGATGGGGTTTCGCATAAATATTAAGGGGATCGAGCCACACATAAGGTACTTATGTTAGGTTAGCTCATCTCTAGTTGGAAACATGTCGAAGTATTCTACCTCCGGACCTTCCGTTGTTGTCCCTTCACCTTCATTGGGACTCTCATTTTAAGGTTCATTATCTCGTATGATCTCGATGAACATTACTTCTCCATCCTCCTCTTTAGTGCAGACAACTTTTGTATTGGAGGATTGAGGAACCAATCCGAGCGATTTAAGCATCGAGTCACAACTTCGTACTCTTCAATTGTGATGGAAGACTAATGGATTAGGTTGTGGCTGCGGGTTAAAGTTGATGTTTCCAAGGTTGCCTTTTTCTTCTTGTCCTATGTCAGGCTTATTATCTTGGGATTCTTCAGGCTGCTTGTGGTGGATTGTGATGGCGTTGATTGAGCTATGGATGTTGGAATTGAGCAATTTCAAAAATTAAGTTGAGTAATAACGAGCCAGATAAAAGTGGATGAGTCCCCAGTTTCGGGTTCTTAACCGTATCGCTAGGTAGCGTGCCCGCTATTCGATCAATGATGGCCTTCAACACAGTGTCAATTTTGTTGGTCATCTCGCTTTGCTGTCGTTTGAAATTGGCTTCAAACTTGGATAGTCTAGCGTCTTGAGATGCCATGAACTCGGAAACTAGTCCTTTTATATTCGATTGGTTGTTAAAATTTTAAGGACGGTTGTTGAAGGAACGGTTATGGGATCAACCGTTTGGGTTGGAACAACTTAGGTGTGTATGTAAATTATTTTTTAGAAAAATTGGAGTTGTTCCACTTAAGTTCGGTACGTTTCCATGATGGAATTAGGTGTACACCAAGATTGTTTTGCTCGGGCTTGAAGGTATACCACTTACCTCCCGCTTCATCGGTACGCGAGGATGCGTATTTAACAAAGGCTTGTTCGGGATCTTCCATGCAATACTGAGTGTCGTGAGGACCACTGCAGATCTCATATGAGGTAGTAATTTTGTTCATTTGAGTAGGTTGTGTCGGAGCAAGATGAGCTTCCATCAAGCGTTGAACTTGATTTTCAAGCTCGATTAGACGGCGGTCGGATGTACTCGGGACATCTTGAGGCAAAGCAATTGCCTTGACCGACTTAGTGAAATCCCTTGGGTCGTTCTAACTTTCGTTGTCATAGAGAGCGAGCTCCTCTAATAATGCCCATGATTCTTTAGCGTTGAGGTCACAAGGCTTACCACCGGCCGATTAGTCAATGGTTCGTCTTGTGACGAGATTGACATGGTCATAAAAAATTTGGACTTGAAGCCAAAGGTCTATGCCATGATGAGGGACTTTTTGGAGTAAGTCCTTGAAACGAGTCCATGCTTCGAATAAAGATTCTCCATGATGTTGTTAGAACATCAGGATATCGTTGCAGAGTTTTGCGGTCCTTCCTGGTGGAAATAATTGAGCAAGGAATCGGGTAGTAAGATCCTTCCATGTGGTGATGGATCCTGCTGGAAGGCGTTCAAGCCAATTGCTAGCTTGATCACGAAGGGAAAATTGAAATAAACGCATGCGCGTTCTTTCCCTATTGTCACCGTCAAGGTCAAGTGAGTCCACAAGTTTAAAGAAATCCTTGAGGTGTTGGTTTGGATCCTCGGACCAAAGTCCGTGGAATAAGCCTCCGTTTTGCACCAACCAGATGGTGTTGGATCGAAGAGGTACCACGTTGTTCCCTACGGGGAGCTCAATGGTATTCCTATAGCCCTCGTGGCTTGGTTTGGAGTAGTCTCCTAGAGTACGGATAGGATTCTTGTCTCCCATGGTGGTTGACGAGAATGGGTTACGAAACAAATAACACAAAGAAAAGATAGACTACAAGAACTCTAATATGCCGAATTAAAGTCTCACTTAAAAGGATTCAAGTGAGTAGAACTAAGCTAAACTATGATCAAAACCTAACTATTCCCCAGGCGGCAGCGCCAAAAACTTGATGCGGTCGTCATAGGACTTCTACACGAAGTTTTACAACTCCTTAGGCAGAGCACCTAATCGTTGTAGTAGTAGTATAGGCAAGACTCGAGGGGTTGTTATCGTTCACTCGGGGAATAGGTTGGGAAGGCTTGACCATGGTCTAACAGAATTATAAGGGTTGAGAGAAGATTCTTTTTGTATTTTTATGTTTTATGGAAAGCAGGTAAATCATATATTTGAGAGGGGGTTTGGTTTTAGCTAATAAACTAAATAACAACTACGCTAGTGGTGATAATAATAAGATAAAAGATTGTGCTTATTTAATCATGTATTACGCCCTAGATTGCTTCTCCTAGTGTTGTTGCTTTGTCACCCTTGTGATGATCTATGCAATTATTTCCTAAGTCATGAACGAATTACACGAACCCGTCGTCTATTTAATATTCTGTTAGAGCAACGCACAAGTAAGGTAGTATGAAGACTGTTACCCGATGGTATCCTTTCTACACAATTATGTTTTCCTAGACACATCAACAGCGATACAGACAAAAGCTGGTTTTCTAAGACCTAACATGCATATCCATCACAAGAAGCAACACCACTAAGATCTACATTCTAGGTTTCATACAATCATAAATAAACACAATAGGAGGTTTAGCCAAACATGTTAAAGATAAAGCAAGAACATAAATGAATCAAACAACACATAGACATATTAAATGATTGGTATGTGTTTAATTACACATACCTTTTACCTTTAAAAACAAGTTAAAATAACCAAAACGGACTTAAAATGCC
Organism: Tanacetum coccineum; assembly: GCA_026074375.1. Taxonomy (NCBI): domain Eukaryota; kingdom Viridiplantae; phylum Streptophyta; class Magnoliopsida; order Asterales; family Asteraceae; genus Tanacetum; species Tanacetum coccineum. The sequence goes on along the minus strand of BQNB010195350.1, from coordinate 8 downwards.
AAAAATAT
>BQNB010195349.1:0-11374 GCA_026074375.1 Tanacetum coccineum | reverse complement strand
TCAGGTATTCGGCATTTGGAAGGCATTTGGAGGAAATACACGTGACTTGGGCTCATTTGGAGAAGAAACGGACAAGACTACGGACTTACACCAACATCTCTCAAGATTATGTTCTCAACGGCCGGAGACGGCGTCACCAATTCTACACGACGCCGTCACAACTAGGGGTGTTATCGGGTTGGGTTATCGGGTCATATCGGGTCGGGTTGAGTCAGGTTTTGATTTTTAAAATCTCACCTGCAACCTGACCCGATAAAAAATCGGGTTATCGGGTTCGGGTGATATTTGGGTCGGGTTATGTCGGGTCGGGTGATTCGGGTTATCAAGTGACATTACAAACGAGCACCCAAAGATACCATTCTGCAAATACATAGTAGCACTTCATCACCGTATTTCTTTTGGTACGTCAAAAAATATTAGTACTAGTAGACACTTTGTTTGTAGGTTATTAAGATTGTTTCTAAACTTGAAGTTGTAACAAGTAAAATCAGTAGGCTTGAAACAAAGCAAATACTTGTTGCTATATAGATTGTTTATTTTGCGAACAGATAGATAGGATGTTGTTTATGTTAATCTATCCATCGATAGTTATGTTTGGCATTGTGGGATTCAAACAAGCTGATTACTCATACCAGTTAACTTTTGGAAATGCAGTTCTAAAGTCGTCCCGAGTGTGTGACTGAGAAATCCTAACTTGCCCTTGTTAATTCACCCATTTAATTTTGTCACCATGACACCATCTGTGTCATTTAGAACAAGAACTGAGAGGTTGCTTAGGAAAGGATATTTAGAGGATCATATTATGGGCCATTTCCACACATTATGTAAATGAAGTCATTGACTGTTGCATTATTAGCAAAAAATAGTGTAGTACGTACTTAAAAACAACAAACTTGTCCATTTGTATGGACGTGTCGACATTCATATTCCTTTTGGGCATGTACTACGTACTGTAATTTTTTTGTCCATGGTTTTGAGTTGTACCTGTTTATGGGTCTGATTTTATTCTTGGCCATGTTTTCTATAATCGTCTTTTCGCTATTATTGTAAATATGTAGGACGAGTGGACCGTTCTTTTAGCTATTATTGTCTTGCAAAGCTACAAAATAATGAACTCCATTGAAACTGACTATTAAACAATAATCAACTTACGAAAAAAACCATAGCGCATGGTACCAATACCCAAAACTCACGGATCAACCCGTGAATATAACAGATAAATAAAGTCTATAAATACACTAGCTCACGCTAGTTGCAGTAGTACCTCACAACATCATAAACAAACACAATACTACCTCAAAAGATTGGTCATGATCAAACAATATGTATGCATTGGTGTTGTTTCTCATTGTTATCACGAGTACGATACCAGCTCAACTTTGTGTTTTTCCACAAACAAAGCTGGTGATCAGGAGATATTCATAGATGTAGTCATGCTAGTTTATAAATTAATTTCTTAAGCTAATGATATGATAGATGCATTTGGTATTTCATATTCTTAGCATCCTGCATGATGCATGCTTGTTGGATAGTCCACAACCATGAATATCTCTTGATCACCATCATTATTTGAGGAAATACACAAAGTTAAGCTCGTACACGTGATAACAACAAGAAACAACACATTTGCATACATATTGTTCATGATCAATCATTTGAGGTGGTATATAGTGATGGTTTTATACTTTCATAACAATTATATTAAACCATAACATCAAAGCATAGAATAGCGGAAGCAAATAAAGGATCAAATAACATGTTTGAATAATTAACCAAATTAGGGTTACATACCTTTTGATTATAGCCCGAACAAGAATCAAATTGCTTAGGGATTATCTCCAAGAACCCTAATTAGGGTTTATACGAAAATAATCCAAGAATAATCTAAAGGAAGATTGTATCACGATCTTGTACACACGCTATGTATCGAGTTAACCAATCACTAGCTTGATAACACGTAGCGTTTAAATGAACAATTCGACACGTAGCGTTTTTTTTTTTTTTTTTTAAACCGAAGAATGAATGAATTCGGAGATCCGTCAAACCCAGGTTATGGAGCCGAATATGAAGGAAAAGAATAGTGATAGATAGTTTTTAGGGATTATTGTGGGTACAATTTTCCCTCTCCATGTAGGTGTTTATTTATTTATAGGCTCCCTTTCCCTATGTAAAATCTATTCATTTATATCAAAAATTATGAACCATCAATTCAAATTATGTAACATAATTAATGTACATTATGGTACAGTAAGTAACAATAATTATGTATCATTATGTAACATCAATTATGTTATCTATGTACATGTCCTTGTGCCTTATGGTCGTTTAGTCTTTTCGTTAAATACTGAGACCGTTTTGTTATACGTTTAGTTGTAAAATTAACAAATATATTATTTATTAATTGTTAACTTGTAGTGAGTGCAATCCCGTGATCTTGAGTTCGATTCCTAACCATCACTCTATTAATTTATCGTCAATAAAACTAACAGAACAATAACTTCTATAAGTGATAAAAGAATGAATAAGATAATGTTTAGTTCGGGTGAAGGTAGTGGCGGGTAGTTTTGGGATCAATGAGAGCCTAGCGGGGCCGCCTAGACCCCACCGGGGGTGGTCCCACCGATTTGTGGTGGTGGAGTGTGATATTGTTTCAATGTTATTACAACTCACGACTTACGTTCTACAGTTTAAAATTTTCTTTTTTTTCTTTCTTTTATTATTGTAGTGATGTTCTGTTAGTTTATGGACGATAAATTAATAGATGTGTGTTAGGATCGAACTCAACCATACGGAATTGCACTCACTACGTGTAACAATAATAAATAATATATTGTTAATATTACACGTAAACGTTTAACGGTCGGGTAAGTTTTAACGGGAAAAGACTAACCGACATAAGGACAAGGACATGAATAATAACATAATTGATGTTACATTAATGTACATAATTTTTGATACTTAATGTTACAGTAATGTTAAATAATTATGTTACATAATTAAGAATTGATGGTACATAATTGATATTAATGAATAGATGTTACATTAGGGAAAGGGAGCCTATATAAACACCTACATGGAGATGTGAAAAGGGTACACACAATAATCCCTAAAAACTCTATCACTATTCTTGTCCTTCATTCGGCTCCATAACCTTGGGTTGATCGGATCGAATCATTCGGTTAAACGCTACGTGTTATCAAGCTAGTAATTGGTTAACTCGATACATAGCGTGTGTACAAGATCGTGATACAATCTTTCTTTAGATTGTTCTTGGATTGTTTTCGTATAAACCCAAATTAGGGTTTCTGGAGATAATCGCTAAGCAATTTGATTCTTGTTCGGGCTAGAATCAAAAGGTATGTAACCCTAATTCGGTTAATTATTCAGGATGTTAATTTGATTCTTTATTTGGCTTCGCTATTCTATGCTTTGAGGTTAAGTTTAATTATAATTGTTGAACGTATAAAAACCTTCAGTGGCATCACGAGCCATTTTAACATGTTGATAATTATCGAAACCTAAAATCAATAACTAATGTTTTATTGTTAATGATGTTTAAAAATACCATAAAGGTTTTTATAAAAAAAAATTTTAGTCAAAATTTTATATAAAAACAACCATAAAGTACTTGTTTTGATTAAAGAGGTTTAATATACATGATTAAATTGTTATGACATGTATGAGGGTTACGATTCTTTACGGGGTAATGTTATGTGTATTGTGTGGATCCATGCAAAACCGATGTTATCATGGATCTGAGAATATATGAAGTAATTGTTACGTGTATATTTTGACCACTTAAATTTTAGACGATAAATCTAAATTTCGGAAAGACTTAAATATTGATTCTTGATTGGATATTATGATTAGTTAAAACTAGAAATTAAGAAAAATGTAGGGTTCATCGTATAAAAGGATTACATGGGCTACATGATTTACTTTTCAACGCATTAAAAAATTGTTTATTATGTGTTTATTGTTTAGTCAATTATTTTAATTACTTGTTTTTGTTTATTTAATTATGGCGAATTGTTGTAAACAAAAAGGGTAATTTTTTCAAAGAAAATAATATGGACTAAATCAATATAAAAAATTAAGAATTGTTTTGAAGATTAAATAGTTGATTGGTAATTTTCGTACTAAATGGTTAGAAAGGCTCATCTAAGTTGACCAAATTGTCTGTGTGGGAAGTTTAACGCGTCGCTGGTCGAACCCGACTAAAGAAGGAAGTCAAGCTTCACGCTGACCGAATTCTCGGCTTGCTTGTGCGTCAAATTGGAGTTACCTACGACTATTTAAAAGTACAAAATTACTTTAAGGTTGATTTGCCTCAATTCCACATCCGAAACACTAAGTTGAAAGACTTATGCAAAAGTACGGTGTGGACGATAATTGAGGGCACTTCTTTAATTGGTTCATCCAATGCCTCAACCAAACTATGTTTATTTAATCTTCACCTTAAAAGTTAATAAAATGTGTTTTATTTAAATTACATATGCTATGGAGTTGTATGCATGCTTCTCCATACATAATTTTGATTCACATGTCAAAATTAATACCCTTAAACTTAAGTCTAATGCCATCTAATTAAAGGACACTTGAAATTGCGATTAAGTCAAGTGAGACCTTGGACTATATCGTAACGGACAGAAAACTATCATGATTGAGTGAGACCTCACATGGATGAGTTTGCGTTCTTTAGATTAGAATGACTTAATTGAGTTACTTAGTGAGATCTAGATAAAACTCAAAGCATTAAAGGATGGGATGAAAACATGTTTACAAGGCAATAGTTTTGGCACATGTATAATCCATAAATATCTAGAAATTAAAAAATAGTTTGTCAATTACTTGATTCACAGTTACCACGTTGAATACAATCATCACTAGCAGTTCAATGATGTGATGAGTTTATGTCCGTATGTGGGTCTAGTTTTCAAGGATAATACTATGGTTATATGTATATTACTGGAGTATATTTTATTTTCTTGAAAAGGTATTATCGGCAAAAATACTAATAATTTTTGCATTTTTCCTGTAGAAATGGCTCATTCGAAAATAACACTTTAAGTTTCTGGTTCAAGATTTCTTGAACGAGAAAACACTGAACTGCCCCAAATTTCAATGAATGGTAGATCGTCCGCTACGAATTGCTCTTGAGCGTAGCGGCTACTTTGGACTTTTGTAAAGCCTTGTCCAGATCAACCGCTGATTCTGCAACTGAGGCAGAAAAGCAGCATTCAGAGCAGAATTATAAAAAAGCACTCTGATGTTGGTATATTTGCTAGGAAAAATGTCATCTCGCTCTTAAAGGCAGTTTGAAAAGTATCCACCCAAAATACATGCTGGTGAAATTCGAAAAAATGTTTGAGAAGCCTCCTGCTGTAGTATATCTTCGATCTGGTGGATGGCTCTACTTTAGTTGCATACAAGCCGGCCCTGGTAAAACCCGTTAGGGAACTATGTATTGGTATATGAAAGGCTCCATGGACCATATTTCAAGGATACTACTTGGGAAATCCTTAAGACATGGATATGGGGTGTAGCACTGTAAGCAAAAAGGTCACATTAACTAGGATGTTTGGGTTGATTTGTAAGAAAACTTAATATGCATTGCGGTGGGGAAGACAGTTATTGAGTACAGCAATGCTAATTGACTCGAAAAAGGGTTTGAAAGACAAGAGCCACAAATACCTAAGTATTTTACAATACTAACAGGGTAGCGATAACAAACCATAACGCAAGCGATACAGAAGGTCATAGGCAAGGGTAAGGCTGTATGAATCAAGCAAGTTGATGCCTTATTCAACCAAAAGTCCCTTAGGCCTGGTTTTCTTTGATAGAGAAAGGGTTATACTAATAAGGATCAAGTTGTCACCATCTGCTCAGTTGCTGGGCATTGGAAAGAGGGAAACAGCCTCTCTCTTATTCGAAGAGTTAGCGAGAAATCAGAAGAGTCTTGAGACGTGTGCATGTTAGAGGTAATTATTTGCAATTGAGTTTATTATTCAATTAAAATTAAATTCAGGGTATATGATCACGGGGATGCGGTATTCATATTTGTAACCTCTGCACGGGATTTAAAGACGAAAGGAAAACTCATACTTCAGGGGACAATCATCAGCCATAGGGGCAATGGAACCAGCAGTGTTGAAGCATATGGAAGGTTTGAGTTAGTTTTACTTCGGGTTTATTACTGAAATTAAACAATTGGTTATTATGCACCTTCTTGTTAGAGGTGTTGATTCCTTTCAATGAATGTATATCTTGGTTTTCTCATACTATTGTAGTAATGAATTTCAGTTTCTTTAAATGGTATATACTATTTTTTGTAAATCCGTTAATGGCAGTGGTAAGGAACTATACAAGTAATACAAACTGACCCCCCATGCATCATACCACAACACTATAATACTCTCAAAAAAAGAGAAATTACGACATGGATTCAATATCAAATGCCATACTTTAAAGCCCCAAAATTCAGCCCTGCATGCAAAAAGCTTCATCGTTTTTGTGAAGTGAAGGTTTTTCTTTTGGAACATAAAATACAACTCTCCAATATGAAGGATCAATAATAATAATAAAGCAAACCCAGTTATCCCACAATAAAAAATTTCTCAGGTATGACACCGCTAAGGTCCTCCAGAAACAAAAACAACCAAACCACACCCCCCAACAATCCCTTTTTACCTCTCACACAAATTAAACCACCCACTTCATATAATATCTTCCCCCCACAACTACCCAACTAGAGACCATGTACATCCGAAAAAAATTATCAAGCAAATACTCACCCAAAACCCAAACTTCATCAACAAACCCCCCTCCAACCCCCCTAAACATTCACATCACACACACCAAAACCCACCCCCCCATCATAAAAATCCTCCCACACCAATACCACCCCCCATCCTCCTACTATCCACTCCCACCTATTTTCCCCTCCTCAACAACAAACCCTCCAATACTCTTCATAATATTCCACAAAACCACCCCCTCTAAAAACCCTTCAACTACCCTTCATCCTTCCACTAACCTTTCCACAAACCAACCACAACCCCCCCACCATTATACAATCCCTTTCTCCCTCCTCCTTCTCCCTCATCTCCCACTACCACACCAACAATTCCACCAATACCACAATTTCTCGTATCAGGAGATCTAAACGCGGTAAGTCACAACACCAATTAGTTGTCGCTAGCCCGGTTATACATGGCAATCTGTCTCAGTTTCGGCGCTAAGTACTCATCACTCCGGACGAGAGAAGATAAGAGAAATTTAATTGTTCATTTCTTGATGCTGATCTCTGTAGAGAATGTCATCATCGATTTGTTTTCATTGAATTGCGCGACTATATGGATTAGACGTGTGTCGGCACGCAGTGAATAGGTCAACGCATATATATTCCACGTAGAAGTACAGATGTCTGCTTACCAACCAAAGATTGTCGCATACTATCGGCGGGCAGGCGTCTCCCTGCTCACTTTTAGACTCTTGGCCTTCACATCAACCTTCTCCCCACCTCCCTCATTCATTCCGCCGGTCTAGCGCTTTAAGGCATTGTAGCAAGTATCAAGTTGATGCAATTCTCTATAATGTTCTGATAAAGAACCACTATGATAGTGCGGCACATGGTATGAAGGTTGAGTTCTCTATAGAGTAACGGTTCCTCTCATTGCCTCATGAATGTGAAATGATTGTCACCAAAACTGATTGTTCAATGTTGGGAAATATAGCGTTTCTCTGACTGAGATTTTGTCGTTCTTGAGGGAGGAAATGAATATCATTGATGCATTTTGAGATGCACAAGGATTTTACAAGTGAGGGAATAGAGACGAATGGGTTTTTTTTGAAGCCAACGGCCGGGCTACCCCTCCAAAGAATAGAATGGAAAAAGTATATAGCTAATTGCCGAATTAAGGCAGAGACTTTCTTTGTAGTTTTAGTTGTTGAAGTTATTTTGTTGAACTCCACTTGAATAGTGATCATGAGGATTGTCTTTCTCTAAAAGATTGACGAATTGGTACCGAATTCTCATTTCATATTAATAGTAGACTATGTTAAGCTACAAATAATGCTCAGCATGATTTGGTGGAACCATAATTTTCTCTGCGCATATAACTCGTCCTCGAGATTGGGTGGACACAGTGGCAATTACGCCATAGTACGTTGATTCGCCCATCGAGATTGTCTACTTGGGAGGCCATTGTCTTCAAGAGAAAAAAGGTTGCTATGACGCTCTACTGATTACAGATGTTTTTATTTTGAAAGTAGATGCTGTAGGGAGAAGATTCACAAGTAGGTCGAAGAAAGAGCGAAATCATGTGTCGCCATGCCACAGTATAGTGCTGAAACCAGAACAACACAATGATGTTTTGGTAATACCGGATGTATAGTCTCGGCGGTTTCCCATTATATTTAACGCTCTTTAAACTCCAGCTCAGACAATCAAGTGTAGAGCCAGAAACTAGGAACATTTCGCCTCAGCAACCATGAAGCTCCTCGATTTGTAGAGAAAGCTACGACTGTGTGTCGACTATCTTTTTGAGGATCAAGACGTCTGTTTTGCGTGAGTCCCCAAGCTAGCCTTTATAACTCTCGACCCGTCTAAGAGTTGGTGATGTTAATCTCTCACAAAAGGTAGAGCTCTCCGATTTGATAACGATTAACTAACACGATCCCCTTCGAGAGTATTTGCTTCGTGCCCCGGCGTTTTCATCGCTTTGTGTGAGTTGGAGACAAGACTCCTGTTTTATGTAAGTTATCGCACATCGAAGCGATAGTGTGTGCGCAGCGCTACGTTGCTCTGTGTTGTCCGTCTGTGCGCTTACGTCTCTGTCGTGTTATACACGATATCTAGTAAATGAAAAAGTGTCACCACTCATAACACGCTCTATAATCCTGCTGTAGATCATTCTCCAGCCGAGGCTCAGGGTCCGCACACTCAATCGACGCTCATCTTCTCAACCAAGCAACACGCTAATCGTGCATCCTCGGCTCCACCGCCTCCACCGGCACGGCGACACACTAAAACTTCTGACTCCGTCCCTTATATATCTATTCTATATCTATATATCCATATACTCTCTATTTATCATAATATTATATATATATATTATTTATATAGATATTTATATATAAAATATATAAATACGTAAATTAGGATAAGATCATATACTTAGAAGATCAGTATTCCGTTTATGGTTTTAAAGAGGAATATTACTTTTAACCAAAGCAAAAATCCTAAAAAGAAAACACTTCCCGGGTCGTTTCCCGTCGAGGTATGAATTGAAAATAAGGATTAAGTTCGTGATCGCGTTATTGAATGATTCAATGATTTTTTAGTTTGGATTCTATTTCTACAATTTAAAATGCACAAACAATGTAAAAGAAACCTTAAAACGAAAGCAATTTAAGCTAAAACACTAAAAATGTTAACGGGATTCGAATCCCGTTCTTTAAAAAACTAAATCCTACAAATTTGACCCTACAAATGCAGATTTAATTTTTCTAAGTCCTAAATGATAAAAGAAAATTTTCTAAAAAAGAATTATATTTTTTTGACTTTTATTTAATTTAATATGAATTAAAAACAGATTTAATAAGAAAAATTAATTAAAAATACTAAACGATCTTGGAAAAATCTAAAAACTTAAGGAAAAGTGCTTTGAGTAATGCTTTTACCTAAGAGCCATCACTCCACATAACTTAGCCACCACTCCACTCTTTCGAGCCCTATATAAAGCCGAAACATACACACCCTTTCACAACACAAAAAATTATCAAATGCTTCACTTGTTCTCGATCTAGTTCAAACTAAGGAAGAGTAGAAAGAGTGTTTAAGCTATTTTGGAACCAAGGTTTCAGAAGGAAAGAGTTCTTGATTCATCTCCTAAGATTTCGACCCATATGTTAGGAAAATATTGTAAACAGACTTAATACTGTTAGTATTAAAGTTAAGTCTGTTAGTTAAAGTTAGTACTGATAGCTGAGTAGTTAGTACTGTTAGTATAGAAGTTAAGTCTGGTAGAGCAAGTTAAGTTTGCCAGCATTAACTTAAGTCTGGTAGTATTATAGTTAATACTGCTTGACCAGACAGTTAAGTCTGTTTGTAATTATAGTAATAGTTATCAATTAGCGTTGATTTAGGAAGAGATAAGCATTATCTCTTAACGCGTTTAGGGTTCCTTAAGTCTATAAAAGGAACATAGAATAGTATTGTAAAGATATGAGTTGATTGAGACAATCAAATAGTAATAGTAATAGCAAGTTTAGTATTCGTTCTTGTGTTCATCTTGGTATAGATATTGATATTCCGCGTCAATATTTATATTCACAGTTATTGTCTCTCATAGTATCTTTGGATTTATTCAAAGGACTATCAAGGCTCATTCAGATCCTGTTTATAAGGACCTACAAGTGGTATCAGAGCCACCAAAGGGACTTTACACAAGATTGAACATAGATCAAAACCTTTTATTCCACCAAATCAAGTAGTCATGTCTGCAAACGATAATTTCTCTCTTCATGATGATGAGGAACTTTCTCTTCATGATGATGCATCTTTGGATGGATCTGTACCAGCATCCAACAAAGGAGATGCTCCTGCAAAACCACCACAAATAATCACCACAAATACACTTTCAAACATCAAACTGCCCGTCCTTCAAAAAGATGATTATGATACGTGGGCGATGGAGATGGAACATTATCTTGAGTATATAGATAATGAGGTCTGGAAAGTGATTCAGAATGGGAACTCAAAGAAGCGAGTCACCAAAGGTAAGGATGGTGTATACAGGGTTCTTCCTCCAACCACACAGGAAGAACAGTTTGCTGATGAGAAAGAAAGGAAAGCTAGAACACTACTGCTAATGGCTGTTCCAAAAGATCATCTCAGACGTTTTCATGGCATGGATGATGCCAAAGAGATCTGGGCAGCCATCAAGACACGGTTTGGTGGTAATGCGAACTCGAAGAAAATGCAAAAAGCTGTTTTGAAACAACAGTTTGAGGCATTTACTATCTCGTCTAAGGAAAGCTTAGAGAAAGGGTATGATAGGTTCCAAAAACTCCTATCACAAGTTTTTGAGGTCCCTTCCTCCTGCATAGGATAGTCTAGCCATGACAATGAGAACGAAGAAGAATATTGATACACTGTCAATAGATGATTTATATAATAATCTGAGTGTCTTTGAACAAGACATCCAAAAGACATCATCTTCTTCTCTTCCATATGATAATGGGGTATCGACATCGCTGGCCCCTTCCCTGTTGCGGCGGGAGGATTGAAATTCCTTATCGTTGCCATCGACTACTTTACTAAATGGATCAAGGCGAAGGCGGTCGCAACAATCACAGGGAGTCAGGTAAA
>BQNB010195345.1:0-11374 GCA_026074375.1 Tanacetum coccineum | reverse complement strand
AATATTCTAATTTAGTCCTTTGACTATTTGACGTTGGTTAGTTTATTCAGAATTTATATCGTGTTGACGGTGGTGAGTTTATTACATATAAAACGTTTTATGGTTTATTATGAATAATAGTCTCAATCTTAGTAAGAGAGAGGTTAGAGAATTTCAAAACAGTTGCATCTCCCATAAGAGTTGTCGTTGTTGATGTATCAAAAAACATTAAAACTTTGTTTTTCGAAAAACTCCCCCTCAAAAATAGGACCAATTGAGAAATTGTTATCGTTTGAAAACATTGTGAGGGTTGGAGTGTTGAACACACAGTTTTGAAAGATTAGGAATTGTCATCGAGAAAAGGTTTTATTAGTCACCAAGCATCTATATGATCGTCATTAATTTCGAATGTGAATGATGTTTGTGCTGAATGTGGAAAATGTGTGTTTAATTCTAATCATGATGCTTGTGTTTCTCGATACTTGAAAGACGTGAATGCTAGAACTAAGAAGCCTAATGTAGTGCCTATTAGTGCTAGTAAACCCAAGAGAAAAGCGAACAAATCTGTTGCAACACCCCATAAGAAAACAGTTGCATCAGATACCACTATTCAGAAATCCAAGAGTTACTATAAGAAGTTGTATGAGAATACAAATCAGGAATGGAAATGGTGGATAGCTAAGAGATGTCCATCAGTTTATACATGGACACAAAAGCCGCTTAGGACCAAAAAGATATGGATGCCTAAGATTAGGAAAGATGATGAATCAACAAGTATTAGTCCCACTATAGACATTGTCTCTAGGATAACTAATGTCTTGAAGATATCAAATTCCTTAGGATCCAATTTGTCCAATGTTCCATCGTCCTCTAACTCTCTTGCAGATTGTACAACTCATCCTATTCATTGTTGACTCTGGATGCACAATGTTAAAATGACGTTTGAACACAACAGTTCAAGCCTCGGTCGTCAATGTCAAATGGCGTCTGCTAAAAATAACACTTCAGGCCCCGTTCCTCAATGTCAAATGACGTCTGTTCACATCAGTTCAGGCCTCGTTCTTCATCAAATGACTTCTGATCATAACCGTTCAGAACTCGGAATTGAAGACCACAGCAATGAACAATCAAGTTCAAAGCTGGTTCCAAAAGTTTTTCCTTAAGCAAACAAGACAGCTACGTCACGACAAGAGTTGGAATTACTATTCCACCATCATATAGCAATGCTGAGGACAACAGGTAAATATATACAAAAAAAAAATTAAAAAATTAAAAATTAGAAAATTTCCAAAAAGATTCTTCTCGACATGTCTCTTGGGATCGATAACATTTACGTGCTTAGAAATGTCGATTCGGGTGTTAAATGAAGTTTGAGCGAGAGTTATTCAAATAGTTTCAAAACAGTCATTTCTAATTTTCTAGATGGCTTAGTGCAAATGTCAGTACATACCCCGGAACTTCAATAAAGGAAGGTTTTATAACATATCCTCCCAACGAAAAAATTAACAGTTTCTCTCGGTCTTGAGCTGTTCTTACAAGACATTCAATGTTTTTAGCTCAAGCAAAAGGATAGTGTACGTTTAAAAAGTGGCGCTTAAAACCTTACCGTAGAAGTAAAAGTCCTCTAACCATCTGGTTTTTCAGAAAAAGTTGAGAACACAAATTATCAAGAATTTCTCGATGACAATTCATAATCTTTCAAAATTGTGTGTTCAACACACCCCCCAACCCTCACAATGTTTCAAAAGACAACAAATTTTTCAATTGTCCTATTTTTTTGAGGGTGATTTATTTCGAAAAACAAAGTTTTAATGTTCTTGATAATTACTCATCCAACGACCATTCTTATGTATTCAAAACATTATCAAATGTTCCAAAACCATTCATGCTGGATAATATTATTCTCCGTTACGGAAATTTTTCAAGACATATTTTTAATCACAGGTATTTCAAAAACTACTGTTTATTATTAAAATAAGTGGGATAAAAGTATTTAAAATATGATCTAATTGACTCAATGTGCTGAAAAGTTATAATGGTTCGACTCCTAATATCCCAACAACATCTTAAATTCACGACGATTATAAGTCATAAGGTGGTTGGATTTAGGAATCAAATCCATGATCCAACCAGAACGAAGGATCTACCCAAGGATAATCCTAAGTGTAAATAGCAGTCCTAGGTATGATTGAGATGAATGTAAATGGGAAAAATTAGCCGACTAAGATTGAGCTAACAATAAACAATTACAACAAGTGTTAGTAATGACGTCCTGGTAAGCATTGAAGCGTTGAAGACTGAAAAAGATATGTATGGAATAAAGTACTAAAGAAATGAAGTCTTGCACACAACTTAAGGCAAAAACCGGTCAATACATAAGCAGTCATAATCACAAGTTTATTGCTGACATTGAAAACGACATCAATGGACCTCTGTGATGCCATGCACAACCCTTCTCAACCATTTCATAGTTTCTCTCAACAGAAACTTGTCTCACTTGTCATGTGAGATACACAAGTTATCTATATACATCTTCACTCCGAGATTGTTGATAATGAATATGGCAATATGCTCCACTCTAGTAATTAAAACCAAAATGCACTAATCGAGTCTAGAGCCCAGAGATAAATCTAAATCTCGTTAGGACACACTCCATTCAAACACATGTTAACATACATCAGGTTCACAAGCTTTTATCAAAGAGTCCTAGGCAATATCATTGTGATATTTGCCAGAACTCCGAGGTGATTACTAATGTAGTCACAATGAAGATGGAAATCCTGCTGTGAGTTCAACATCAAACAAGCTCCTGGTAGTGACATGCGAGATTCTATATTAATCAAACTTTGACAACGGATATCGATTTGGTCCATAAATGAATTGACGGTTGAGAATTTTGATAAAATATGACACTCTCGATGTGTTTACAAAAAGCTATTTAACGAGTGACACGTCCTATTGATTTTCAATCAATTTCTCGTTTATCACTAACTAAACCTGCAGAGTCAAACTGTGGTAACGGCAACCTCAATCCCAATTCAAATGCTCAATCCTACGAAGACATTCTATCTAGAAACTCAAGATTGAAAAGACAAAGGACTTTCCGCTAACTCAAATTAAAAGCTTTCAAGGTAATGCAAAAAATGAGCCATGTTGGTCAAAGACACAAGAAACGCAAATGGCATAAACGAAAAAGACAATGACAAAGGCTCAGAAGTCGAAGAGTCGCAAAGCCTGAATGGATCAAGTTTACAACAAAGAACAAAGAGAAAGACCAAGACCACATGACTTAACCGACAAAATCAATCTCATTATCTCATAATGAGTGTCCATCATTGAACTACACTTCGGGGAGATTTGTTAGCCTCAAAATATTAGGTCGAACAGGAAGTTCGTCAATTTAAGTATTTAAGACTCAGGTCAAAATAATTAGTATAAAGTTGTAAAAAGACTAGAATCGAATCGGGGCTCGATTTTAAACCTAATATTGTATATGTTTCGGGTTTAAACCCAAGCAAAATCCGAGCCCGAGTCCTAGTTAAATATCCCACGCGTCACATTAAATGTGTAGGGGTATATATATAGATATTTTCTCTAAGAAAATATCTATCTCATATCTAATTCTCATAATATCTAAAATATCTTTCTCTTTTTCTCTTATCTCTCTCTCTTCTTTCTCTCTCTAAACCATTTTCTTCTTTCTAGTTTATTGGTTTGATTCGTGTTTCGAAAGATGAAGTGAAAGTGTAGATCGGGATCCTACAATAACCAACCAAAAACCTATCTATATATCTGATACAAATCAAATGGATTGCTCTCATAACATAGAATGAAAACACACATACAATTCCTCTAATCTTCTTGATTTGTGATTCTTGTGCCTAGAACACAAATTGATATACTCCTTATATTATCCCGATAGAGATTTCGTGCAACCCAGACATTGATAAGGGTCAAAATACTTTATACGGAAAGTGGAATATCATTACACGATATAAGCGAGTTATCCAGGATTATCACATCATCGCACACACCCTAATCTATAACAATCGTATAAAGTATTTTGTTTGTGATAGTCATGGATGAAATTTTGTGAAAGTGTTGTTAAAAGAAATGAAGATTTTTGTATTTGCTACAGTGAAAAGGTCCTGGTATTTTGGATGATCAAAAATGTTTTGGGAATCTGTGACTAAATGAATGCAACAGGAAATACAAAAAATTTGAAACGAAAGAATTTTGAGAAATGGACAAAAAAAAAAAAGAAAGTCTGAAACATTGGTATATGTATGATCAAATGGTAAAAGCATGATTGGGATCTGTTCGGTACAATTGGAATGGTAGAAAGGGATTCATATGTTGGAAAAGTCATTGCCGGTTCATTCATATTTATGAGTACGCATTTCTTACTCAGTTTTTTAATCTTGTGGTATAAATTGCATGTATTTATTGTCTGGTCATGGTTAATTATTAAAGTGGCAATTGCGTTGTCATGGTTATCAGTTTAGAAGTTTTAAAGTTTGTATCTTTAAACACATTGATAGGCATTAATAATTTATGAATTTTATAAAACCTATCAAACTGATTAAAAGGTACTGATGGAATATGAACCCTATGTTCCCCTTGTTGATTTTTCCCTGCGAAGCATTTAAGAAACAATACAATTCTTTCTATGCGTGGTTTTGTTTTTCTGCATGATGGGTGGAAAATTTCATTCAAAAGGGAAAAGAGAAAATAAAAAATTTTCATAAAAGAAGAAAAACAGTTTGTCGGCAAAACTGTATTTGGCGGTAACTGTGAATGACAGTTTTTCAATCAATCAATTATTAGATTATTGGCGGGTTCGGGATGATTTTCTTATTGTGCTTTTGCTAAATTATGAAATACTTAAGTTAATTGCCACATATAAATTATAAATTCATGTAAATTATGCATGTTTGGAATCATGTAACTGTGTGATCAGTTTAGTATAAATATATGATTTTGAGTATATGTTAGTTATTTATGAATGATTACTAATTGTAATGTGTATATTTTGAACATAGCTTTGACTGTGTTTGTTTGACATATAAAAATGTTTTACTCTTGTTAATGTTGCAAAGTACATAGATCACATAACATGAATATGAATAAAAAACAAACCCTTTATATGGTTTGTGTTTTAGTTTTTCAATCATTATCTATCGATGGATAAAGTAACATCATGTCATCTGATCGGTGTTTGTTTTGAAGTGTCTCTTGTATAGTTGCATTTCTGAATGAAATAAGGACATCTAAACTCTACTATGACATAGAGTGTAGTGATTACGCCGTAACATAAGTGTATGGTACGCCGTAACGTGTCTGGGTGAGTGGCAAAAAAAAATCAGTTTTGAGAATTAGTTACGCCGTAAACCAAAATAGTGGGTTTACGCCGATAAACATTTGTTTTGTACTATACCAAAGAAAATGATTACAAGATTAACGCCGTAACACCTCTTGTTACGCTGTCACATGAAGTCAATAATAAAGACTTTTTGACTCCCTTTATAAATTTAGAAATTTATGAAACGAAATTAAATTGCAACAAAATGAATTTAAAATTAAAACCTTATGCACGTATAGGGTTGGTGAATAATACGATCCTAGTATTTTACCAATTGGTAGGAATCATTTTATAAACTACAACTCCTTACACACCCCAGCAAATGTGTGCTGAAAGAAAAAATAGAGGCTCTTAAGGAAAAATTTTTTGGGATTAATTCCATGATTACTTATACACGGGTTTCAGTGAGGGTTTCGGGAAGAAGCCAAGTTAACGCTTGCTATTTATTAAATAGGTTCCAAATAAAGGGAACAAGACTACCCCATATGAATTTTGGTATAAGAAACGACACAACTTGTCATTTTTACGAGTTTGGGGTTGTAGGGCCGTTGTTAGGCTACCTAATCCAAAAAGGAAAGCTTTGGGTGAAAAGGGTATTGATTGCATCTTTGTTGGATATGCTAAGAATTCCAAGGCATATAGGTTCTATGTTATTGAACCTAATGACTCTGTTTTCTTATAAAACTATAATTATAGAGATCAAGAGATGCAATATTTGATAGAACTGTTTCTCATTTCAATACCATAGACCAAAGGACATAAACCAAATATTTGCAAGATCTCAATTGGACGATCACACTCATAGGATGTACCAAGTGATATTCCTTCCTGAAACCTCAAAAAGGTAAAAGTGTTCAGAAAAGCTAATCCTATGGTTCTGATATTCAGCTATAATTATGTTAACACCCCCATTTTTACAATATACAGCGAAAGCTAATCTGGGGTATTACTTCATCGGAAAACAATAATCATAAACATATAAAACGACCCAAAAAGAGATGTTTTGTTCAAAAGAATACGTTATCATTCATTTCAAAATCAAGTTTTTAACAAAGCAGGTCCTCAAAATCTATTACACACATAACAAATGGAATGATAACAATTTTAGCACAACTTCAGTCCATGCCAGTGTGGCCTATATTGCTCAATCAACCTCAAGATAAACATCAAAAAATCAACAAAAGGTTTGAGTGAAATTCATATGTTTGATAAACATTTTTTCACAGTTTGAATACAAGTCCATAAAGTAATAATTGAACAAACACAATAATTACGAAAATGGTATTGTTTATGAATCTTGGGTCACGTTATTATATACCCGTTATTTGTAAATAATTGTATCAGATTAGCATATAACTTGTAAAGATACTTGTATTCATGGTATTCGTAATTTATAGCATGTATAAGTCTTTGAAAAGTAATCACATTATTATAAGATAAACGAATATGCAAAGAGTTTGGTTTAGTCAAAAATGATGTGATATATATATATATTTATATATCCAAAATGATGTGATATATAATAGCCCTATGAAATTCAAATATAGTGTGTTTGGTTACCTATCCGGCTAACACAAACAGGATTCGTCAATCCTGATAGATCTGATCATAATCTTGTAAAAACATTTGTATTCCTGGTTTAAGCATGTAACTTGTCAATCCCGATAGGCATAAAGTAACTTAGACATTAATTGTAATGGTATATCAGGATAGCATATAACACTTGTATTCCTGGTTTAAGCATGTATAAGTCTTTGAAAAGTAATCACATTGTTATAAGATAAACGAGTATGTAAAAGAGTTTGTAACAAGCATGTATCCCCCTCGCGGGGTTATAAAACATGTAAATAAGTAAATGCGAGGTTATGAACTTCACCTGATAGGTAGATGCAATAATTAGTTTAGAATGAAAGCTGACGACCTTATCATAATCTTAACGGGAAAGGTTGATATAGCAAAATGATATTAAACAGCTACGTCACGCAACCTGAGTAAATATGTCAAGTTTTAGGAAGATTGTACTCTAGAACTTTGGTTCAGAGAGTCTAATATTGTTATGAGTTGGATTGGAAAGTTTGGAATTATTGTATCATCGTTCGGGCCAGCATAATTTAGAAGTCATTCAGTAAATATTTGAGGAGCTAGGGCACTTTAAATCGTAAACCCAACAACTCAGTCAGAACGTAATACCAAGATGAAACCTCTTAATATGAAGCTCCCTAGTATTGTGATACGATATAATCGGTTTTAAGCGTTTTAATCAATATCTGGAAACGTTAAGCACGAGAAATGTTAATTAAAGTTATGACTTGTAAGGTTTTGAATGTGTTTTTATACTTTTTCAAAATATTACATTTTAGACCCTTAAGTTTGAAAAGTGGCAGAATATACCCTTGGAGTTTGCACTTTTACGAGTTTGGTCCTTTGACTTTAAAAGATATACAAAGTAAACCTTGCACTTTAAAAAGTGACATAATAGACCCCTGTAGTTTTAAATTTGATAAAATGACATTTTTAGGTGTCCTAATTATTTATAAATTTTTTCTAAAGTTACGATATATACCCCCTGCATGGATAATGATTTACAAAACAGTCCAAATTGCCATGCAAGCTTCTTTAACTATTTCAATAGACAATTATAAAGTTATAATAAACTAAATTATGAAGATTAACGCAAAGCAAGTTTAAAATAATGATTTTCGTTAAGCTAGAAGCAAACGTTCAAATTGGGGTTTAAAAAACGAAAAACAGGCGCGGTTTTAAATTCAAATTTCCTTAAATAATATAATAGATGGTTATTTTAACATTATTATCATTTAGCTAGGATAGATTATAACAATATTTAACCATTATAACATTTAGTTTTAAGAAAAACGCAAAATTAGGGTTTCGGGTGTACGGTTTTGGATCAAAATGGAAAATGAGCATGAATTGAGTTATGAAACTTTAACAAGAGTATATTTAGGATCATATGAACATTATAAGAGTGTAGAAGCAGAAGTAGAACATCCAGAACCTGGGTTTGAGCTTCAAGGAGCAAAAATGGTGGAAATGGGTCGTTTCGGGTAGTATTTCCACTCGTACGCCTTGTATCTTGTTCCCGGGGCTTCAAATCTTCAAAGCTTTGCTTGAATGATCTTCTTAGATGATCCTAGGATCAAATGGAGCAGAGAATAGTTGCTCACTTGGGTTATAGAAAGATGAAGTGGGGGATGAAAATGAATGAAAGGTTTTAAGTTCTATTTATAGGCAAATGAAGTCTTGGTGACTAAGGGAGCTTTGTGATCTGATCTTGGACACTTGGAATAGCTAGAGCATGAGGTGGGGAGGCTATGTGATGAGTATGCATGCTAGAAACTAACTAGAAGGTGTTGGAATGCCCATGTGCTTGCCGCGGCTGCTATGGTGTAAAGAAGGGGCATGTGGTTTGATTTTTGACCATAAAATGGAAAGAAGGACCTTGTAAGCTGCTTAGGTATGAAGGAGGTGAGTCATTGTGGTGCTTGATCACATGGTTACTTGATAAAATGAGTGGAAATGAGCCAAAAAGGTGTACGGGTCCAAATGGGCACGTCTAGGGTTTCTTAGTGTTTTCAAGCTTATAATTCGTGTGTTCTTGGTTAGAAATGATTAGTTACTGATCCTATGACATATATTAAGGATTATAATCAAGAGTTGGTAAGTGGTTTGGGTTAAAATGGGTTGAAAATGAATGAGTAAAGTCCTGGGTCATTTTAGGGCACGTATAGTTTCGGGTTTTCAAGGCTTCTAACTTTTGTACATTGCTAGGAAAATGATAGATGATGGATTTTAAACTTATATTATGAGTTTACAATGACACTTGTTTGATTTTTCGAGATTAAAATGGTTAAAAATGAGTAAACGGGTCAAATGACCCATTTAGGTACGTTTAGGGTTTCTCGGATTCAATTTACGTATGAATGAAAATGAAATGATGAAATGATGATGGAATATGATTGAGAATGTTGTAAACTAAGTTATTACAACTTATTTGAGTTTTGTTTTAGGTTTACAATGGATGAAAACGAAGAAACGGGTCATGGTTTAGAAATTAGCTTGGTTTAGGGTTTCTGAGTTTTGAATTAGGGTTTTGAGTGTAAAAATGTGTATGAAAGTTTATGAATAGAATAATTATAGTTTACACATTGTATATTGAGTGTAGTAGCTTGTACACAAGTGATGGTGAAGAAATTAGGATGAAAACGGAGGTAAAACGGCTATTTTAGATGTCATGCTTAATGACTTGTACATTATGCTTTGAAAACTTGAACTTGACTTGGAGGGAGTTTATATTTCAAATGAAATGTTATATTACTTGTATATATGCTTTAGTAGCTTGTACATTCACTTTAGATATTAACTCTTCATGGAATTTAGGGTTTAGAGGTATACGATAATGGTTTAAAGCTCGTTTTGATATAACGTTGCGAATGGTATATTATAGGAATAATGTACTTTGTAATAAGGATATTAAGATATTGAATTAACATGTTTTGATATTTGCTTGACATATATGAAGACAGGATTTCCATAGATAGGTTGCGTGAGCTCGTCTACTTTAGTTATGCAAGTAATGTAATAAAACGAACAATTTCCCCGTACAATTGTGATAATAGTAAAATAGGTTGATTTTGATTTTGATGAAAATTCTTGGGTTGTTATAGTCTCCACCACTTACAGAAATCTCGTCCCGAGATTTAGTCGGATGCCGAAGAGATGTCAAGGAATGATTATGAATTTGTAAGAGTGTTGCTAATCATGTGGGATACAGATTTGGAAATGAATAGATATTGAAGGTAGTAATTAAGTGAAGAAAAGAAATTATTTGTATAAACGGATTGAAAGAAACTTGTTTGTACGTATGCTATATACTTAAGCCTACTTATTTATAATTTATCACTTACAAAAAGAAGCGTCCAACTCCTTGTAACTGAGAATTTATAAATTCATAGTTCGGAGATTTATAATTTATTTATTCAAATGAAGAAGCGTCCTAATTCATTTCAATAAGATGATCATAAGTCGTCTTACCTAAGCATGAAAACATAATATCAAAACGGTAATGTGTAGAAAATGATATGATCATGAAAGGTAAGAAAATATTGAGATGTTAATTGTATTGACGCCCATATAGTCGAGGATGATAATTTATGTTTCAAAGGTATGAGGAGAGTATTCAGAGTTGAACATAATAGAATTGATAAACGATGCCGAATTTTGATATCATCAGATAACAAGATGTAATTGAATCATTACTTTATTATTTCATAGATAACTTTATATGAAACTTTAAAAGAGTTGATACTTATGCTACGAATCTCATAGTAGGATTCTAGAATAAAGCAATAAACGATAAAGATTGTAGCTGGATGATTGAGGTTTTCAGATTGATGAAGATTCTGATGAAACTTGAATATCCTCGAGAGTTGTTTCTAGGGTAGAAATTCTCATCTCTATGTATGCTTTCCTATGGCCCGATGATTTGCTTTTGAGCACTGATTCGCATGATGTCCTTTCTTTCCACATACATTACAAGTTACGGATACTGTTTGTAGATCGTTTGGTCTTTTGTTTCTGCAATTCTTGGTCAGATGTCCTATCTTGTTGCAAGTTTGACACTTGACAGTAGAAGGACCTATGTGATGTAAGGTGCATCTTTCACATAAAGGACGATTTCCAGTATATCCGTTGGTGGCAGTATAAGTTCTGAAGGCTTCTTGTCTTCTATTCTGCTGGTGGTGGTAATCATTGTTATGGTTGTGATTGTTGTGGTTATTTTGATAGTTGTCATTGTTGCGATTGTTGGAGTGATTGTTGTTACGATATTTGGGGTAGTTGTTGTTGTCGATGAAGTTTCTCTTATCTTCAAACTTTCGCTTATGATCATTGGTTTCTTGCACAGAATCACGCTTTATTATCTGATCTATTAATCTCTGTGCTATGTTGATGGCTTCCTTCAATGTTTGAGGCTTCGAGGCAGTAACATTTCCTTTAATACTTCTGGGTAATCCA
>BQNB010195344.1:0-11374 GCA_026074375.1 Tanacetum coccineum | reverse complement strand
TTACTATACTATAATTGTTTCTATCCTTATTAGTACGTATCTATATATTATATATTTTATACGTGTTGGTTCGGACGTGATCAGGCATAAATGTTAACGGTTTAAGCTCATTTGGTATTATCGTCGTGAAAACTTTGTTAAATGAATAACGTATATGATAAAATGTATATTAGAGTATTGACTTGACATGTTATGATGTTTGCTTGATATATATGAAGATAAGATGTTCATAGGTAGGTTGTGTGAGCTCGTTAACTTTAGTTATGCAAGTTACGTTGCCTAATAAGAGATTAAAGCAAAAATTTCCCCGTGAAAAAGTGATATATTATATAATAAGTAGATATTACATTGATAAATACTGTAAAATTATGGGTTGTTATATTTTCAACCATTTGTACCTGCAAGACATAAAACACAAAACAAACATATTTGCAATAATATTACACATATTTTAGTGTTATTAGTCCGATTAATAGTGTTTTTCGGGGATGTGTGTTTTAGCACACATCAATCATCCATGCTCATTGTTTATAACTTAGCTTTATTCCTCCACACAACAGCATGTGTGTTCCACTCAGGTGACAAGCTTCTTAATAACTTTTGATTAACATCTTTTTGTGAAAGATTTTCATCCAAAAGCTCCGACCGACTCACAAGCTTTTGAAGCCTACTAAAGGTTTGATCAAGCATCTCTGAGCTTGGAGCAGCAAAGTTTTCATATTGCTGCTTTAAGAGATTTCTTTGAGTCTTCTTAGTAGCTACATTCCTACCAAATCTCTTTTCTACAGCTTTTAGCAACAACTTAGCATCCTTTATAGAGTTAAACTTTAACTGAAGTTCATTGGGAATGCCCATCATTAAAGTACTTCTAGCATTCACTTCTATTCTTCTCTGAGCCTTATCTTTAGCAGATATAATAGGCATTACTTTTTCAACACCTTCCACAACTTCTGTTTTTGGCAAGGTTGCAACATTCTCTATGACTTCCTACTGTGCATAGTCTATCATCGGGATGTATTATTCAATCCTTATCCTCCATAACTCAAACTCACCCGGTTTGAGCATAGGAACTTTAGATGCAGCCACAATGTGTATAGAATCTTGATCTATATCTTCTAGCAAAGTTTCTCAAAGCAACAAGCTCTGATGCTACTTGTTGATCCCACTTTAATAGATCGAATTCCTTAAGCTTGTATAAGGATTAGTTATATTAGATAAATCTAACACAACTATAGTAGAAACTTTTTTTGAATGTATTAAAGATTATGCGAAATCTAATCTTTAATATTAAGAAGAATTCTTAATGAAACAGTAAAACTAAGAACATATAATTCAACAAACAATTAGCTCCAATATTATTAATAATACGAATACTCTCAAAGTATTAGGGTTACAAAGACCTTGAAGCTATGATAATTCTATGAATGACTCGTATCAAACTCTATGCCCTAGAACCTCCTTTTATACACCAAGGAGTCCTAAACGGCTTACAATACTTTCCTAAGAATATCAAATCTTTTAAACAAATAAGTTATACATATCTTTTACACAAATAACTCATATAAATCACATAAGCAGTACTAACTAACTCAGCAGTACTAACTTCTTCACTAGCAGCATTAACTCCTTCAACAGCATTAACTTTGTACTAACAGTAGTAACTTTTGTACTAGCAGTAGTAACTACTTAGCAGTTTTTCTTCTAAGTCTCTGAGCAGCACTAATATGCACTAGCAGTAGTAACTTTACACTAGCAGTAGTAACTTTACACTAGCAGTACTAACTGTGTACTAGCAGTAGTAAACACTTAGCATTTTTCTCTAAAGTTCTTGAGCAGTACTAACACAACTGAGCAGTATTAACTCTGATATGAGCAGCAGTAATACTAGCAGCATTAAGAAGGTATTTAATCCCAACACTTTTTCTTAACAATGATCGACTCTTACACCAAATCATGTCTCAAGATGTTTTGCTTACTGTGATGAAGTCTACTGCTATTTTTGATGATTCTATGAATTTGGAAATGAAGAAAAGTGAATCTTGTAACAAGTGTTTAGATCTTGAAGCTGAGCTTGTCAAAAGGAAAAATATGGTTGAACGAGATGTATACATTAAACTTTCAAACAGTTTTGCAAAACTTGAAAAACATTGCATTTCTTTAGAACTAGACATACAACTTAATCAACAAATTTTTCAAAAGGACAAATTCTGTAATAATCAAAATGCTCTTGAAATTCTAGAATATTTTGAATATAATGATTTGAAAGCTCAACTACAAGCTAAAGACACTACCATATGTAAGTTGAAGGAATATATCAAATCTGTGAGAGAAAATAACAAGGAAGAGAAAGTGAAACAAGAAATGGATGAGATTGAGACCATAAACATTGAGTTGGAGCATAGTGTATCCAAATTACTCTCTGAAAATGAGGTTTTGCATAAAGAAATTGACCATTTGAAAAAGATTTACAAAGATCAATTTGATTCGATTAAAAAGACTCGTGCTCTTTCTAAGGAACATTGTGAATCTTTGATTGCTCAATTGAACTTTAAATCTATGGAAAATGCGGATTTAAAAGGTCAAATTCAAAAAAAGGTTTTTGTGACAACAGCATTACAAAATGAATTAAGGAGATTAAAAGGTAAAAATATACTTGATAATGACACCATAATAACTAATGCCACAACTATTTCTCCAGGGATGTTCAAACTTGATTTAGACCCTCTAGCTCCTAGGTTAGTGAAAAATAAAGATGCTCACATATACTATCTTAAGTAAACTCAAGAACAAGAAAATATTCTTCGAGGAATAGTCGAACAAGCTAAAGCAAAACAACCTTTAGATAATGTGTTAGACTTTGCATGTAAGCATGTCAAACGAATTCAGGAGCTACTAGTTTATGTTCGAGATACATGCCCTAATGCGACTAAACCTAGTGAGAAATTGGTTGTTGTCACACCAATAAACAAAGTCAAGAAAGTTAGGTTTTCTGAATCTCTCACATCCTCAAACAACATTCATAAACAGGTAGAGTCATCCAAAACACCAGATTCTAACACACTTGTGTTGCCTTCTACAAGATTGAAGAGTTCTACTAGTGCTAGCAGATCACAGCCTACAGGCAATAAAAAGAATGATAGGATCTCGCAAACACCAAGTAGCAACATGAAGAATAAAGTAGAAGTCCAACTTAGGAGAGCTAATTTAAGTTCTAATAAAAAGAATCGTGTTAAAGACCCTATTTGTGATGCAAATGTTAAGCATACTATGTTAAATGCAAATTCTGAGTTAATTTGTGTTAAATGTAAACAATGTATGTTTGATGCAAATCATGATGTGTGTTTCCTTGATTTTGTAAATGATATGAATGTGCGATTAAATCTCCGTTGTAAGCAAAGCCAACAACTTAATATTTGAAACTATGGGTAAAGTGTTCATGAAGTAGATAAAAGTGGAAAACCAATAGGAAAACTTTTCAATTTAGTTGTGTAACCGTGCCCTTTATCTAGGTCACTTCAGCTAACTTCCCCCCCCCCCCCCCCCCCTAGTGTCTCCTAAGAAAACCACTTATCACTCAGTAGAAACACAAAAACAAGAGATTAAAGTCTATAGCAGGAGACCCAAACTAGTAAAGTTTGAGTAAAAAATATAAGATTATAGAATCTAAGATTGCTAACAACTCAGAACCCAATCATTCTTGGGGATCCAATGCTACAGATGTTCCATCTTCTTCTTCTCTTGTCAATGACAGGTTGTCCAGATTGTTCTCTGGTATCTGGACTCCGGATGCTCTAAACATATGACAGGGAACCGCTCTCAGCTCATGAACTTCGTTAGTAAATTTCTGGGAACTGTTAGATTCGAAAACGACCAGATTGCAAAGATTATGGGTTATGGTGATTATCAGCTGGGCAATGTAACTATCTCAAGGGTATATTATGTTGAAGGACTCGAAAATAACTTGTTTTCAGTTGGACAATTCTGTGACTCGGATCTTGAAGTTGCTTTTCGAAAAAACACTTTCTTTATTCGGAATTTAGACGGTGTTGATCTACTTTCAGGATCCAGAGACACAAACTTGTACACAATTTCTCTTGATGACATGCTAAAGACTTCTCTGATCTGTCTACTATCAAAAGCTTCAAAGACTAAGAGCTGGTTATGGCACCGTCGGTTATCTCATCTCAACTTCGGTACTCTAAATAAGCTAGCCAAAGACGGTCTTGCACGAGGCATTCCAAAGCTTAAATTTAAGAAAGATCATCTGTGTTCAGCATGTGCATTAGGCAAAAGCAAGAAATCCTCTCATCAACCCAAAGCTGAAGACACTAACCAAGAGAAACTCTATCTTTTGCATATGGATCTTTGTGGCCCGATGCGTGTGGAGAGCATTAATGGGAAAAAGTACATCTTGGTGATTGTTGATGATTACTCACGATTTACTTGGGTCAAATTTCTAAGATCAAAGGATGAAGCTCCTGACGCTATCATCAAATGCATCAAAAATATTCAAGTTCGTTTGAATGCCACAGTCCGTAATGTTAGAACAGATAATGGAACTGAATTTGTCAATCAGACCCTTCGAGAATTTTATGAAAATGTCGGCATCTCGCATCAAACATCTGTTGCTCGCACTCCTCAATAGAACGGCGTTGTCGAAAGACGAAACCGGACTCTAGTGGAAGCTGCTCGTACAATGTTGATATTTTCAAAAGCTCTATTATTTTTGTGGGCCGAAGCAATCAATACAGCTTGTTATACCCAAAATCGTTCCTTGATCCGTCTCTGATACAACAAAACTCCATATGAGCTGATGCACGACAAGAAGCCAGATTTATCGTTTCTTCATGTCTTTGGTTCACTCTGTTATCCGACCAATGATAGTGAAGATTTGGGTAAACTAAATGCAAAGGCCGATATTGGTATTTTTGTTGGTTACGCGCCCACAAAGAAAGCTTTCAGAATCTATAACAGGAGAACCCAGAAAATCATGGAAACTATTAATGTAACATTCGATGAGCTGACAGCAATGGATTCTAAACAATTCAGTTATGTTGATCCCAGTTAACTTCTAATGATAAAATTACTTAAGCTTGTTTAAAGTTTAGTTATGCTAGATAAATCTAACACAACTTAAGTAAGAAACTTTGTTTGATAATACTAAAGATTATTGCGAAACTATCTTTATTATATGAAGAATTCCTTATAAAACAGTACACAAGACATTATATTCAACAATAAAAGCTCCAATATTATTATTACAAATAATATGAATACTCTCCTAGTATTAGTGTTACAAAACCTTGAAGATATAATGATATAAAAACAAAAGATATCAAACTCTATGCCCTAGGACCTCTTTTTATACACCAAGGAGTCCTAGTCGATTTACAATATATTCCTAAAACTTAGAATATTCTCTATAATCTATTCTATAAATAAATAATACTTATCACGTAAGTATTCTTGATCTCCAATCAATCTTTATCCTTTCTTCTGTCTTTATCCATCCCTTGACAGTAGAAACTCTTTCAGCAGTCTTAATCTTTGAGCAGTTGTAACTTTTGTACTAGCAGCATTAACTTCTAACTCCACACAGTAGTTACTCTTATACACAATGCAGCATTAAGCTGTGTACTAACTAGTATATAACTTAGAATATTTACTTCATCTTTCATCTGTAGAAAAATTACTATTTACACTAGCAGGACTAACTTTGCATTAGCAATACTAATATATACTAGCAGTAGTAACTGTGAACTAGCAGTACTAACTTTATACTAGCAGCACTAACTACGTAGCATATTTTTCACTAAAATTAATGAACAGTACAAACTTTATACTAGCAGTAGTAACACAAACCTTAGTAGCAGTAACTTCAAGATCATCGTGAAGTCTTTTAATTCCAACAAGTTCAGGACTTGGGCTTCAATCTATGACTCCTTGAACATCCAGTTCAGGACTCGTACCAAACCCTATTCTTCAACAACCTTTTAATCCACCAACCAGAAATGATTGGGATCGTTTGTTCCAACCGATGTTCGATGAATACTTCAATCCTCCATCGAGTGTTGTTTCTCCAGTTCTAGTAGCTGCTACGCCAAGAGCTGTTGATATAGCTGATTCACATGTGTCAACTTTAATTGACCAAGATGCACCATCGTTAAGTATCCCATCAACACAAGAACAAGAACAATCTCTAATTATATCTCAAGGTGTTGAAGAATCCCCAAAAACACCACACTTACATGATGATCCGCTTCATGAAGACTCAACTTCTCAAGGATCGTCATCTAATGTGTGGCCATCCCACACTCCATTTGAACTTCTTGGTAAATAGACTAAGAATCATCTAATAGCAAATGTGATCGGAGATCCTTCTCGCTCAGTCTCCACCAGAAAGCAACTTCAGACTGACGCTATGTGGTGTTATTTTGATGCCTTTCTCACTTCAGTTGAACCGAAGAATTATAAAGAAGCAATGCTCGAACCCTCCTGGATTGATGCAATGCAAGAAGAAATACATGAATTTGAGAGACTGCAAGTATGGGAATTAGTACCGTGTCCAGATCTCGTAATGTTGATCAAATTGAAGTGGATCTTCAAAGTCAAGAAAGA
This sequence comes from Tanacetum coccineum, assembly GCA_026074375.1. Lineage (NCBI taxonomy): Eukaryota > Viridiplantae > Streptophyta > Magnoliopsida > Asterales > Asteraceae > Tanacetum > Tanacetum coccineum. The sequence goes on along the minus strand of BQNB010195344.1, from coordinate 4,756 downwards.
CGAGTGTGGCGGTGTACTAAAAAACAAGGCTCGATTAGTTGCTAAAGGATACCGACAAGAGGAGGGAATAGACTTCGAGGAATCGTTTGCACCTGTTGCCAGAATAGAAGCCATTCGTATCTTCATTGCTAATGCTGCCACCAAGAACATGACAATCTATCAGATGGATGTCAAAACAGATTTCTTGAATGGTGAGCTACGCGAAGTGGTTTATGTTTCTCAACCGGAAGGATTCGTAGATCCAGACAAGCCAAATCACGTGTACAGGCTCAAAAAGGCACTCTATGGTCTTAAACAAGCTCCACGTATGTGGTATGATATGCTGTCCAGTTTTCTACAATCATAAGAATTCTCCAAGGCTGCAGTCAATCCAACACTATTCACCAAAAAAGCAGGCCACGACATCTTATTGGTATAAATTTATGTCGACGATATAATTATTGCCTCTACTAATCCTGCTATGTGTGATGAATAAATTGCTAATCTATTGACTTCTTTAGTTTAATATGTCAATGAATGAGGCAAAGGACTTTTTCTAGGACTTCCGAGTTATCAATGACAGAGGCTTCTTTACGTTAACCAGTCAATTATGTCTTAAAATTAATAAAGATATATGGTATGCTATCTAGTGATCCCCGTTGACATCCCCTATGGTGGATTAAAGTAAACTGGATAAAGATCCTATCCGGGGAAACTGAATGTCTGTTAAACTGAATGGATCTTTGCTGTCCTATAGGATGTAGCCAGGATGTATAAATACAAATGACTATTTTGAAAAATGACTTTTAATACTATGTGTTATTGCGGGAATCTTAACAAGGTACTTTGGAAAGAACAATGAACAATCTGAATACAACTTTATTTAATGTGTTCTTGCAGGATTACAGATTGCTAACTTGATATTTGGTTATATGATTGGCCTAAGCTTGTGTATTGTTGTCTTCCTCTCTTATCGTCCTCTATTTTTAAAATGCCATAAAGTGATCCTTTTATTATATCTAGTGAACCCTAAAAGGCTTAAATATCTTTTTCTAAAATATCTCTTAATATCTTTTAAAATATTTCTCAGCGTACTAAACTAACTTTATACTTACAGTATTTAAACTAACTAACAGTACTTAATACTTTGTATTGTCGGTACTAAGTATAACTGTCAAGTACTAACTAGTGGTACTGTCAGGGTACTTAAGTTAGAAAACATTAATCCCTATCAATCCTCCCTTAAAACATGAATGTTAATAACTATTTTAACTTCATGTTTCTTCAATCCTTTTAGCGTTCTTTTAACGCACAGAGGGATGTATCCAAACATTCTTTATCATTTCTTAATCTTGTACACTCTTTCTTCTTTAGCAGCAACCGTGTCTTTTCAGCATTTCAGCATCATCTTTTCAGCTTACTCAGCAAACTTCTTTTTACCTACAATCAAATAAGTTGGCATTTGAAGTTTTTGGCAAAATCTACAAGCCAGTAACGGATTTGATGTTCCTTTACCAGTAGCCGTTTGCTCTGGGATAGTGACTCGTCAATAATATATATATATATATATAATATAAAAGCAAACACTCAACCAATTGCCTTTGACCAAGGCAAGAAGTCAAAATTCACTAAATAAAATATATATGCAGCCGAAAGTATGAGTTCCCGGGTCGTTATGTCCCAACGAGGCTTGAATGGAAAATCGAATGACGGATTGATGATTGATGTTTGAAAATGACAAGGAATGGTTGGGCACTAACACTGATAAGCAAATGCACATAAAAATAAGCAAAGAAAATAAGCTGGAACAAGAATAAAAGCTTGAAATGGTAAAAACACTTAAAACTTTTACACTAAGACACAAATAAGCTCAAATAAGCTTAAGACAAACCAAATAAGCTAAACTAACCCTAAATAAGCAAATTCAAAAAGGAATTAAGCTAGATTAAGCACGAACAACTCAGCAGTACTAACAACAGTACTAACAGTTTTAACTAACAGTACTAACTTTGAGTTAGTACTGCTAGCTTTAAGAGTTAGTACTGCTAGCTCAAACAAAACACAATGAAACGAGAAATAAGCAAATAAACCAAAACAGATAATTATTACCTAATAAGCATTAAGGCATAAGGAATAGCAACTTATTAAAACTATACCTAAACTAATATTAAAACTAAAAACTAAACATGGCGACTAACAATGGACTAACGACAGGGACTATTTGTGACAAAAGACCAAAATAAATTCTTTTTTTTTCTACCCTGAACCCCAATCCCGATTTTAGTCCAAGTCCCCAAAAAGTGCTGATTTTAAAAAGTCGTTTTTAGCCAAAACGCAAAACACGAAAGTTGTTCACAACATGTTTTTAAGCAACTTTAATAAAGACACCTTGCGAAAATAAGCACTTTATAAGCTCCAAAAAGCCAATTAAGCTGCTGATTGCAGAAAGTTGCTTAAACTTTTAGTTTTTGGTATTTTGGACACTACAAACTCAAAATAAGCTCAAATTCAAAAAGGAGAGATGTTTTGGAAAGCTTATATGTTGCTTAATCTGATTCCAAAAAGCTTTTTCAACCAAACACAACTTAACTTAACTCGATTTGCATCAAAAAGTAGTAAACTCTAACTTTTTCTTAAATAAGCAAAAATAAAAATAAGCTAAAATCACCAATAAGCCAAACTGAAAAGTGGGCTTTTGGAAATAAGCTCACTAATGAGTCCTTATTAAGCCCACCTATTCACTTTTTTAAATAAGCCACTGAAATAAGCACAATAAGCACAAATGACTACACTACTATTTTTTTGGATTTTAATGAAAATAAGCACTTTTAGACCTAAAATAAGCTACTGAAATAAGCTCAAAACTTTAAACAAACCTCAAACAGATTTAGTTCACCCTCCAATGAGCTTATGCTCAAAAAATCATAACCTAAAACCTAATCTAACTATCCTAAAAGTGAGATCAAAAATTGGTGAACTACCGGTACTAACTAAAAGTTAGTACCGCTAGCTTTAAAAGTTAGTACCGCTAGTTCTAAGTTAGTACCGCTAGTTCTAAAAACCTCTTAAAGTTTTCAAAAGTCATTTTATTTCAAGCTGATTGGATTCTAATTTGTTAAAAACAGATTATCAAATGACAAAATAAGGTACTTATGAACAGATTTCAATCAGTGATAAGCACTTAAATAAGCTAAATTAATCTAACAGTATTAACTCAAAACTAACAGTTTTATTAAATGAACTAACAGTACTAACTAAGAAAGTTGCACTAATCACTTTTAAACTAACAACTAAGTAAGATAAGCACTAAACATTCTGATAAAGCACAAATAAGTAAACATAAGTAACAAATAGGCACTAATAAGCAGTTCTATAGCAAATAAGAAAAGTAAGAAAAAGAGAAACTTACAACACCCTTGCTCAAAACAGGGTCAAACAAAGAATCTACAAGCTCTAACTTGTATAAAACAAGCTAGTAGTGTCCATAAGCCCATCCAGAACTGGCTTATCATCCATAAAATAAGCTGTGGTGTATTTGAGAGTGATTTTTGTTATTTTCTCTTAACTACTTATCTTTTTTTTTTCTTTTACTAAACAAAAACAGCTTATAAACAAGCTCCTTTGAAAGCTTTTCAAATGCAATTAGGCACTAGTTAGCAAGTGAGAACTTGGAATTTAAAAATTGGATTTTAACATAAAATCTCAACACTTTATTAAACTTGGAAATTAGTACAAAGCTGAAAGAAAAAGTACAAATAGCTGTAAAATGACTGAAAATTAAGCTAAGATTTTCTAAGATATTAAAAACTAAAAACTAACTAGTTACTAAGATGCCTCAAAGGCTTACAAAAGGCTCTATTTATAGCCGAAGTCTTCATCTCTTGGACTTGCAGCTTGTGCTTCTTTTGTGAGAGCAAAAACCAAGTGTGCTTGTTGTGTGAGGTGATTCTAAAGCAAATCCCAGCCTTTTATTTCTTTTGTGCTTCTTTGGAGTCAATCTCAGCCATTGAAGATACTTGGGAAAGGTGAGGGATTGCCAACATGGCACTTATACAGCTGGGGGGGGGGGTAGAGGAGTGGTTGAAATGATTTTTCTAGGGTGTTGAGTGTTTTGCAGGGAGAAGGTATGGGACGACATGTCCAAGTTGCCTAGTTGTACCTGGGTTTTGTTTTGGGCGGGAAGAAAGAAGTTTGGGTAGGTTGGCAGCTTTGGCCCCTCACTTCTTATAACAAACTTCGCCCAGTTTTGCAATTTCGACCCTTGTCTTTTTCTTTTGTAATACAACTTGAGGTTTGGCAGTTTTAGTCCCTCAAGTTGTATTTTCTTCATGTGGCTGACTTTTGACTTTGACTTTTCCATCCCGTGCTTGGTTTGGTCGTTTTTGGCTTTCTTTTTGAATATCCGTTCCTGCACAATTCAAATGCAAAACATACAAATACAATGTATCTTTGGTATGTTTTTAGTCTTTTAAGTCCGTTTTTAATGGAAAATGGTATGTGTAATTAAGCACATACCAAAATCCCCCATACTAAGGTATTGCCGTGTCCTCACGCAATGTTATGAAGTAAACACTTACGAAAACTAAGAATCTCAATCCCCCTCGACTAATAACCTCGAAAAGTAGCAAAGTGTTCGTCAAGGGAAACTAAAGAATCAATAGCTTCGACAAGTCTCGTTTTCACCAAAAAAAATTTCGTATGTACACTAACTATCCCTAATATTTTTGGATTTTCCTTTTTCTTTTTCTTTTCTTAACTACCTGTTTGACTTCCTTTA
>BQNB010195343.1:0-11374 GCA_026074375.1 Tanacetum coccineum | reverse complement strand
GATCAATGTGAAGAGTGCACATTTGTTTTGTACATACTAACTAATTGTTTGCTAATAGAAAAGCAACTGAAGTGTGCATATGTGTTTTATGGTTGATATGAAATCAATGAAAAAGGTGTGCATATATGTTTTAAGCATTCTCGACATCATATTTATAAATATAGAAGCTTAGTGTCTAGGAAGCTCAGAAAAGTGTTAAAAAGTCAGTCAAACATGTATTCTCTTTAAGGTATGGTGTGCATCATAAGCTAGGCTTCAAAAAGCAACCTTTTTTGTGTACGCCATAAAACTGGATGTTGATTTTTTCGTTTAATTGTATGAGTTCACATGTTCACTTAGTTCCTTGTTTGACTTTTAATATCTTTAATACCCGGCTTACTATTTAGAATCGTATAATCTATAGGTTTTTCATATCTTTTTTTTATAAATTTTCACTTTGTTTTTGTAGTAGAAACGATTGTCACTGTTTAATAGTGTGTAGGTGTCTTGCGTACATGGTATGTGTATGTAGCGGTAAAAATATAATTCTGGTACAAACTTAGAATACATGTGTACAATTCTTTATATAGTTTTTAAATTATATGGAATGCATTACTTCGTGTAAGACTCAAATCTGTATATGTATGTAATATGGTTCAGTGTGCACATATATATGTAACGCTATTTGTTATGATTAAATTCATTTGCATGGAAATCATAGTGCATATGTGTATTTTTAGTTGTTATGATTAAATTTACTTGCATGGAAATCATAGTGCATATGTGTTTTGTTGTTATGTTTGAATAATTCGTTTATTAATTGCTTGTGGTTACAGGTACGAGTATGATGAGCAATATGAAGAGTGCACATATGTTTTGTACATAATATCTGGCGAGAAGATAGTTAAAGTAAAGAGTAAAGACACAAGTGAATGCAGTAAATACAAGTTCAAATAAACTAACTTGAGTGCGTATAAATGCACATATACATACCAAGAATTCAAGAATCTATAATGAGGGAAAATACATATGCATATACGGCAACATCATTTTGGTTACGTTAACTATTAGTAGACACGTCTAAACTTTCATTTATTATTTTACTTCTAGAATTTTTTATTTGAATTGTATATAGCATGTTTTAGATTTTGTGTATAATTTCTTTTTGTTTTGAAATGTATAGCGTACATGTAAAATATTTATGTTTGACATTCATGCACTTGTGTAATTATTTGTGAGCAAAACACATTATAGGTTTAAGCAATTGAATACTAAAAAAATATATAAAATTACATTATTTGAAAAAAACACATATGCACTTTACCTTTTTAAATCTATACATGTTGAAAAAAATTATTTTAAAAAAAATCCTAAAATTTAGGACCTAAAAAAACATTTTTAATAAAAGAATTTTAAAAAATGTAATTTTACCTAAATACCCTTTTGAATTAAATTAAAAAGATAAATATTTAAAAAAATCTTATTGGTTGATGATGGTTCTCGCAGTTCTGTACATTTGTTTGGTTCTGAAAAGAACCTCACCCTATATATATATATATAGTACGTACACAGAAAATTACGTACACGATATTTGAAACTACGCAAAGCTTCCAAATGGTGTGTGTGTGTTGTTTGATGTTTGCGCGTGTGTGTGTGTGTGTGTGTGTATGTATTTATGTATTTATGTATGTATATATATGTACTTTTGTAAATAAGAAAGTTACTTTTACATGTAAAAATGTAAGTAAACTTTTTAAAATAAAATGTTTAGTTGAGTGCTTGTCAAAATAAAATGTATTTTAGCAAGTGTGCAAGTAAACTTTATTGCTGAAAAAAAAAGATGAAGTTTGTTCAAATAGGAAGTATATTTGGACGTAAAAATAAAAGTGATGCATTTGTATAAAATGCTTATAGATGAAAAAAGTATAATGAGGTTTGATCATAATGCAACATAACCAACATGTACAAACCTATGTTGTAACATACGAGGAATCAAGACGTCGAGAGATGTTGAGTGAATGTTGAGATAAATTATGATTACGAGTAACTTGTACATGTTACGTTATGTATTACAAGTTACATGTTTGTCATTAACAAAACAAACAAGACTGTATAGATTAAATATCGTAATATTTGCACTAATAATTATCATAAATGCATTGAAAACTACCAAAGATCTCCTCAAGTTCTTTTTCCGAATGGTTAGAGTTAACTTATTGTTCTAGCATTACATTTAGATAAGGTCCATCGTGCATGGGACTATCACTATATTGAGAGGCTGACCCATTATAACCCATAACTTTTAATGGCCAAAAACTGTCATCCATAAAATAATGGGCCGAATTAGAGTCCAAAACTAGGGGTGGGGGAAGCCCACTAGTCCTTGGGGACTCAAAACAAATAGAGGGACACGAAGATTCGTTGCCTTTATTTATTAGAGAGCTAACATTTCCAACCTCATTATTAATAATATCTCCCTTGAGCCTATCCCAATTTAATATGTTGTCCTCTTTACATCGGGAAATATTATTAGAAACCTTTTTGGTTCCTGGTGTCCTAGGAGAAAAAATGCCGGTAAACGCTTTGTCACCACCATCTACATCCATCATAGTCGGGCTGCTATATTCTTCTTCAATATGGAATAAAACTTCGTATCAGAGTCATAATGAGGGCCAAAAGGCTTAAAACGGAGTATCTTTCCTTAAAAATCCTAATCTTATGCTCTATACCATTTAAGCTAATCAAGAGGGAACGGTTAATATCTCCCATAACGTAGACTAACATCAAAACTTTAACAGGCATGATCAACTTAGACTTAAGATCACGTCTATCAATTTCCAGAACACGACCAAGAACTTTGACAATAGATTTGACTGCCCCATGATGTCTCCTTACGATTTGCAGGCCCGCAATGTGTGCCCATGTTAGCCTACCCATATTGTGATTTTTTTTATCCCATGGTTTAAGATCCTCAAAAAACCATTGCTTCATCTATGTCTCGTTGTCATCCATACATGCCTTATCCACCTCTTTTGAGCCCCATGTTAATAACAAAGTAATACCTCTACAATACTTGACATTGTAATCGCCAAGTCCGTTACTTTTTATAATATCCCATGCATTTTGTAACACTTGGAGATTTCTTGCTTTTCCTATCAAACAACCTTCCAACCTTGATCCAATATGGATGTTTGTTTGCTTTTTTATCGAATTACACCCTCTAATATTTATCTAGGATAAAATTTAGACTTGGTATGATTACCCTTTTACCCTTTAATGAAAATAACTTCGTATTTTCATTTATTCTTTCATCTCTTTCCATTTCATAACTCGTTTCTCATCTCTGCTTGCATTGTCCTATTTAGTATGCACCGGTGTGAGCCTTCAGCATCTCTGTGAAGGCTAGTGATGAAAGTCATTGTTAGATTGCACATTATCCTTTCACTTCTTACCATATGCACTTTTTCCTTTCGTTATGAAAACACATATGCTAGTCTATAATCACGTTATTAGAACTAGAATAAATAAAACAACTGATCAAATCAATATTCACATTATTGCTTCCTTATTCTTAACGATAGTAGCAGAATTTCCAAAATTCCTACTTCAAACAATTTAAATCAACCATGTTGACTAAAATTTAAATCAATTTGAACAATCTAATTTTCTTAGTACCATACCAAGATTAATGACCATTCACAAATCTATTCTTTTCCGTGTAATGTTCCAAAATTTTGATACAAAGCTCTCAGCTTTAAATTTCAGATCATATGCGTTATCAAAGATTAGATTTCTAGCATGATATATATCTCATATAACTCATCCATATGTTATACGTAATTATCTCATACATACTTATAACTCATATATCGTTTCAACAAAATACATAGCTAAAATAATTCTAAATTATTTACTTACAATGATTCTTAATAATTTAAGTTTTATAAAGTGAAATTGACTCAGAATATCTACAACTATGTTATCTTAATAAGTATCTGTCTTAAGATCAATTTAACCACATTTTGAACTTCTCACAGAAACTTCAAAAACATTAAAAGATCATAATACAAATACTAACATCATTTATTTCTTTTAATATCCTTTGTCCTCCCTTATATATTAAATACTTGAATGATTAACATAACAAATTTGTCATGTTTTGTATTATTGTAAATCTTTCTTTAGTTTAAATCGAGTATTCATATTCAAGAGGCGATTCAACTTTCACTTAATTTATCCATTAGACCTACTAATGTTAAAGACTGATCTTAACATTAATATTTCGTAAAATCATCCACATGATTCATTGTACAAATATATTTCTAAGTTCATCCCATTATCTCTATAATATAGTCTCTTTTATTCATTCGTAACTGATTTCAAAAATCAATCATATTATCTCTAAAGATAATTATATGAATAAGACTTATGAACTATTAGCATGCTCATATATTGTCACACCCCGGCAATGGCGGAAACTCGGGAATGCAACATAATGATCAATCATAACACAAGATACAAAATAGAGAAAACTACATTGCATAAACCCCAAGTGCTATGAAGACCATCAACCTTGAACAAACTCAAGTGATGTCCCAAATCACAACTAAGATCCACAATCTCTTACAATTATACATACTCCCTCGCAGGGGACCAAATCCACACTTATTCCATAACATCCAAAACTATAATCAAAACAACAAGCAAGCAAGACTTCAAACAAAATTCCACACTGGATACTTCTAAGTCTGCTATCACAATCATCAACTATTCCTCTTTCACTTCACCTGAAAATGATACTCGAAAACATCAACAATAATGTTGGTAAGTTCGTAGGTTTGACCTTAAACCCAAAAACTATGCCAATACTTCAAACAGAGGACAATAGTGCTATATGACAATGAATATATGTAATCCAATCCAACACTAGGTAGGCGTACCCATCCGATCCAAACACATAAATATGCAGTCGTAACTCCCCCACCTAAAGGCCTACCAACTGGAGCACTATATTAGGTGGTGCCACATAGAACCTTGCATGCCAAACACAGTACATGCAAGTGTCACACAGAACCTTGTATGCCAAACACAGTACATATAAGTGCCACACAGAACCTTGCCATGCCAAACACAGTACATGCAAGTAAATCAAAACATAATATTCACATAACAATCATAAGCACATATCTTGTCCCAAAACAAAACCACATTTCGCACAGATCAATTCAAAACATTTCAAAACACATTTGAGTATCATTTTCCCTCAATGGAAAAACCAGTAAAAAGTGGGGCTACGAGAACTCACCTCAAGCAAGTCTTTAGCTACCCAATCTCAATCATACAAGCAAAGGCAACGACGCCCTCACACGACCTAGTCCAGTTAATGTCTCATTTTAATCGTTCAATTCCAAAACAATCATTACATTGATGCATAGAGTTTAGATGCGTTGTACAATTACCCAAAACAATTTTTAGTGGTGTGATGGTTGACGATTTAACTCTATAATCATATCAATCTCATTCTCTGATAATACATACTTATACTATTTAGCATAAATAGATAAGTAATATAATGAATATTTATAATTATTAATTATAAATATATCTCGACAAGTTCATTCGGTGACCCCGAATACCATAAAATAATTACTAAGCGATTGAAAATGAAACGTTTAATCATATTAGACACATCCGGGAATTTTCGGGAAAAATTATATTTTTCACAAATTCGACACTTTTCGATCAAATTCTCAAAATCCCAATCTTTAACACTTTCCAATACTTTTCCTTCAAAATATCATTCAATACCTCTTCGTAAACACATTTTCACTTTCAAAAGTCCAACAAAATGCTCAAAATGACAAAATATCGCTTATTGGGCCTTAAGGCCCAACAAGGGTCCATTAGGACATTTATAAGTCCAAAATATAATCCAAGTCCAAAATCAAGGTCCATTTACATATATAAGTATATACTTATATATAAAAATAATCCGGACCACAATAAGCCCTCCCATTAAGCCGCGGCTCAAATAGACTTATTGGGCCGTGAGTCCATAAACTCTAAAATACGTATATTAAGCTTGAACATAAGCTATTAAGCTACGTATCGCTTTTGGTTACTACCATAAGCCTCAAAAATAGTCCACACCATACACCATAACACAAAAATAATCAAAAACATACCCCCTATGTTTTTCCTTAATGAGTCGTGAGCTATAAGCTTAAATAAGCCAAAAACGTGCTTAAAAATAAGCCAAAAATAAGCTATACAGGCTACTTTTCAAAAATAAGCATTCTAGCATTATATATTATTCAACCATCACGACCACGACATTAAAACTACAAAAACCCCATTTTCTCTTTCTAAACCACACGAACCAAACACCCTTTTTATTCATTTCGCTTCTAAAAATCGATTTTCACAATGATCAACTTGTACAACTAATATCTATGCATCAATACAAACCCAAAAGGACAAACGAAATTTAAATTTGAAACTTACAAGAAAATCTTCAAATTTGTAGATTTCGACACGATCTGGACAACCCAAACGTTGTTTAAATGAATAACCAAACACTAGAATCAACCCTAAATATTTATGTCTTTATGTTTTCTTGATCAAAGTTCAAAAATTATAAGAGTATGTGTATGTGTAGGTGCGGACGAACATGGAGACGAAATGAAGAGGATATATTTTTTTGATTTCAAAATGGAATGAGAAATGCTTAGATGTTATGCATATAAATGTACCACACTTTGACAAGAGTGCTAAAATTAAGCCTCCTTGTCGCTTTTCCTTCCATATGACCGGCCTTGGCATCCCATGGGTGTCGGGTCTTTCTTTTCGTGTCGAAATCACTTAAAAGCTCGTAAAACTCAACCGTAAAATTTATTCCAAAGTTAATTAGCATTTTTATTCACTTTAAAAATACTTTTCCATTAACCTAGAGTGTTCACACGACATATTTTCACTTTACATCCTTCAAAACTTAATTTGGACATTAACGGACGTGTCAGACTCGTTTTTGGCATTTCTCAAAATTCACGGGTCAAACCACCCGGAATACACATAACACAATAATACCTTCTAAAAGGGATTATTAAACACAATAAACCTCAAATCCTCACATATCGCATAAAATCATCACCGTCAACACGGTACGAAATCTAAATAAACTGACAAAAGTCAAATAGTCAAAGTACTATTAATGAAATATTCAGAACACAAAAAGGGCATAGGTTACATATATCACCATATGTATTGCATGACTTCGCTATGTTGCAGGAATCACTCGTTTTTACATAAGACAATTTTTAGTTATCCCAACTCCCATTCAATTCTTGAGATGGTGGGGCATCTCAACAATTTTATCATCAAAATCAAATTTTATGATCATTCGGAACGTCATGATAGTTTTTCTAAAGAAACACCCTACAAACTAACTATATGTGACAACTTTTCCATCATATCTTATTTCCATCTTTGAAACCTTTTTGAAGAAAAGAATTTCCAAAGAAGAAGTAATCGTTACTTGAATCAAAACTTCTAAGTTTTGATCCTCCCACTTTAATTTGCATTACCATCTGATAATAATCAAATAAGTGAAGTCTCTACGATTAATTTTTTGACTATCATTAAATTATCAAATGTTATTTAATTGGTCTTTTACGAGCTAGTCACACTAAACTTTGTACATTTAGCACATATCAAAAGTCAGTGTCTTAAATGAATTTGATATTCGACATTGATGATTTCGATTTATGTATGTAAAAGAAACATATTTCTCATTTAAACTTCTTAATTGAATCGTAGTCAATTAATCTTGTAATTTCCTATATATATAACAAAAGGCAGGGGTCGTTAAGCGCACTTAACGGTCGTTAAGCTTCGGGACAAAAAAAATCTATGAACATTAACTTTATAGTTGGTGAACAGTAAAATGAATAGTGCTAACGGTCGTTACTTAAAGGTCGTTAGGTAACAACCGTTAACTAATTTTTTAAAACTTAAATATTAAAAAAAATTACTCCAACACAGATTTTACGTAATTGGTCCTTTATGTTCGTGAATTGTCCTTGGGGTTATCAAGTTACGAGAATAGTGCCTGAGGTTATCCATCGGTTGCAAAGTTAGTCCTTAACGTCAAACTCGCACTCCGCAGCGTAGCGCGAACGCAAAACCTCCTTTATAGCAAACATTTTCCTCGAAATCAATTATGAATAGTTAAGAAAGGTATCCCTAACAAGTATATCCTGTATGTCAGATTACTTGATTATAAATAGTTTAGTAAGGTAGCGCTAACATGTATATATCATCATGTATACCCAATTATTCCGAATGATTTTTTTTTGGGTAAAGGGTTACCCCGGTAAATTTGTATTAATCACATCGCCAAAATATTACAATGGAATGAGGCTAAGGTACCTCATTAACCTCAAGCAAAGCTTGAACTACCAAAAAAACACGTGCTATGCCACGCACAAACCTAGCAACAACTAAAATTACACATCACCATAAATTTTAAAATTGCTAGGCATATTCCAACGAGCTAGAAGCGTCTTCACCCTTTCCTTGTTCTTAAACCGAAGCGTGAGTAGCTTAAGTCTAACGGTAACCATTATAGCATCACGAACATCTTCCGGAGGTCTTTTAATATTCTTGAATAGACGAGTATTACGTTCCCGCCAAATAAAATATGTACCTGCAGCAACAATAAGTTTACCAATGACACTTAACACATTCCTCTTATGCGCCATAGGAATGAGATACGCCACAATATCATCCATAATGGGACTAATATGTTCCATTCCAGCAAGGTGTCTGATCGATATCCACACTTTAGAAGCATACGGGCATTCAAAAAATAGATGAGTATGCGAATCAGCTTGTGTACCACATAAAACGCACGTAATAGTAGTCGGATCCACACCCCCCAAATCCCACATGTGCAACTTATCATGTGTCTTCAAAGCTTTCCTCGTAACAAGCCACATGTGAAAACTATGTCTTGGAACAGCATGCGAAAACCAAACAATCTTGTGCCATAATAGTTTGATAATGTTGATACTTTGATAATGAGAAATTATCTTGTGCCATAACAAGCTTGTGCCATTAGTTATGTATAAAGTTGATATTTTGATAATGAGAAATTGTATATATTATCATAGCAATTGAAAAAACCACTGTACATTTTGTCAACTGTTGATGATGGTGGTCCAGCCCATCCCTTGGTCCAGCCCACAGTACTGCTCCTTCGGCCCGTTCCCATCATAGTTAATTAACACACATCTGGTCTCTCACCGCCACACGTGTTTGTGGGTGAATCTTATAGATCATTCCAGAGCTATGGCGCCTTCATCTTCTCTAATCTCGCGGATGCAAAAAAAAGGTATGTCATCGACTAACAGCGTACGGGGATATTGTTATGTTGATTTTACTTTTAGGGTTAGTGATATCATCAAATAACGTCATATTTTACTATCATTTATCCCATATGTTTTACCCACTTTTCTTTAATTATTGCAAGATATTGGTACTTAATTGCTTAAAGTTTGATATTGCAGTAATTATGGAGTCATTTGTGAAGAAGAAGCAAAAAAGGCGTAATTTTAGAGCTTAAACGAAGACATTTGAAGAAAGTATAAATCTGCATCAATACGCCTGATGTAGTCAATAGTATATACGTATAAAAGTATATAGAAGATTCCCTAATTACCCTTGAGGACTGATTCGTCAATAATGTATATATATAATATATAAGCAAACACTCAACCAATTATCTTTAGCCAAGGATTGGTTAAAAGTTTACAAAAATAAAATATATAAGTGTCCGGAAGTATAATTCACTCACGATTCAAATCCCACTATATTACATTTTTGTGCATAGAACGTTATCGGTCTACTATCAAAGCGAAAACTGGTCAATAGGGAAGTACAATTGATGCCCCTAGTGGATGGAAAGAAGATATTCATATCTAAATCAACTTGTCAAGAAGAGATATTCAACTAGAAGATGAGCGTGAAAAGGTGTTGATTTGCCTACCCAATTTTACCATCTCTCTTTGAACAGCTTACAATGATGATTGGTATAAGAAAATTTTACCAGAAACTTACTTTCTATAAGGCATTTTTTCCCATAATGGAAATTCCTTATTCATACTATTTTACAATGCCTAAGTTCTAAGACTACTGCATGTAATAAGTTTAGTAGAACTATGGCTTCTGCAATTATCTGTTTAGCTACAAACCAGAAGTTCAACTTTGTTCAAAATACTTTGAAAGTTATAGTAAAGAAATGGATAATGTGGGCAAATTTTGATGTTTCCAGGTTTATACAGTCTTTTTGGATAAAACACTTGAAGGGATGGCCTATCACAACAGAATATATATTGCCCACACACACACCTCTACACTAGAAGATATTTGGGTGTGAATAATGAGAAGGGTAGGGAAAGGTTTTTCTGGAAGGGAAACACCATTATTCCAAACAATGGGTGGTACTGATCAAGCAGAAAATTGGGTGAAGGTTCAGCAATTCCAACTGATCCCCATCACACACCCACTTTTATTCAACCATCTCCTCAACCTCAAAAGACACAAAAACCTAGGAAGCCTAAAAGAAAGGACACTCAGGTACCTCAGCCTAGTGATCCTAGTGAAAATGTTGCAGATGAGGCTGTCCATAAGGAGTTGGGTGACAGTTTGGTGAGGGCTGCCACTACTGCTTCTAGCTTAGAAGCAGAGCAGGATAGTGGTAACATCAATAAGACCCAATCCAAGGCAACACCTAATGAATCTAGTTCCTTAGGAACTACTTCAGGTGGTGGTCCCAGGTGCCAAGAAACCATGGGGGATACTATTGCTCAAACTAGGTTTGAGAATGTATCTAAACATTCCAATGATTCACTACTCGCAAGAGGTAACACACTTCAAAGTGATGAGGATAGACTTAAACTTGATGAATTGATGGCACTATGTACCACTTTACAAAATAGGGTTCTTGATTTAGAGAAGACAAAGACCATCAACATAATGAAATTGCTAGTTTGAAAAGGAGGGTCAAGAAGCTTGAAAAGAAAAATAGGTCAATAACTCATAAGCTGAAGAGATTATACAAAGTTGGTTTGACTACTAGGGTAGATCCTCTGATAATGAAGAAAGTTTGTGTGAGGATGCATCCAAACAGGGAGGATTGATGCTATTGATGCATATGAAGAAATTACCCTGGTTAGTGTTCAAAATGTGGATGAAGAGATGTTTGATGTGAATGTTTTAGATGGTGAGGAAGTGTTTGTTAGAGAACAAGAAGTTGTTGTTAAAGATGTAAATAATGAGGTTAATGTTGTTGAAGAAGTAGTTGAAGTTATTAACTCTGCTAAGTTAATTACTGATG